>CABFWB010002117.1:69286-80275 GCA_902151455.1 Timema bartmani | reverse complement strand
AAAAAAAAAAAGGGACAAAAACGGGACACATGTAGTTCGCTCTACATACAAACTCGATAGTATGCAATTAGTACATAGCATATTTGAACAAGTTATTTTCCATTTAGAATATAGAACTGAATTGTGTTATAGAGTTTCAGCATTATCTTCAACATTTTAATAGTATTTCAAAAGCTAAAGCGTTCACTGTTAGAGAGAAACCAACATACAATACCACGAATTTACTTCCCGGAGCAAACAAATCATACGAACACAACGCAACATTTCTACCACTTGTTTTTAGTTTAAACAGCTGATGTAGCAGTGCTACCACACGTTGCAGCGATCAAACTGTCAAATTTGGACTCATAGCAGAGAGAGTGCATTCACAATAGTTAACAATCGTCACAGCCTGCACATATTCGAACTCGGAATACAATTATGAAGCTTATTTCACGCATAATTAGCAGAGTTTTTCGAGCATTTGACATTCAAAACGTTCAAATCTTCTAGAACTACTGCGGTCATGCCTCAATTATTTTTTAAAAAGGACAAAACGGGACTGGAATTAATAAAAAAGGGATGATTTAGCGTCCCGTTCAAGTTTCATGGGAACAACGAGACCACAATAAAAAAAAAGGACAATCCCGTTAAAAACGGGACGTCTGGTCACCCTCCCCTAAGTACACTCGACCGGGATTTAAAACTACGATCTCTACGTCACCGTCAGTCAAGTCTAATATGGAAGTGACTTGTTAGAATATCCGATATTATTCTTCCTACATTATCGGTTGGCTTTATATTTTATCTGGCATTTGTTGGTATAGGTCTATATTTTATCCGGCATTTGTTGGTATAGGTCTATATTTTATCTGGCATTTGTTGGTATAGGTCTATATTTTATCTGGCATTTGTTGGTATAGGTCTATATTTTATCCGGCATTTGTTGGTAAAGGTCTATATTTTATCCGGCATTTGTTGGTATAGGTCTATATTTTATCAAGCATTTGTTGGTATAGGTCTATATTTTATCCGGCATTTGTTGGTATAGGTCTATATTTTATCTGTCATTTGTTGGTATAAGTCTATATTTTATCCGACATTTGTTGGTATAGGTCTATATTTTATCCGGCATTTGTTGGTATAGGTCTATATTTTATCCGGCATTTATTGATAAAGGTCTATATTTTATCCGGCATTTGTTGGTAAAGGTCTATATTTTATTTGTTTAAGGTAGGGATGCAGGTAACGTGAGATAAACCAGTGTTCTTGCAGCTTTTATAACAAAACATTTTTTGGTCAAACTATATAAAATAGTGCTCAAGTAGAAACATAAGAATTTTCTTTTCTTCACAGGATGATATAAACAGTTGTTGAATATCTGTAATGAGCATAGTGACGTTGTATGACAAATATTTTAAATAATAGATAAAGTTATCGAATTCAAGAACACCTTTGACAGATATTCAAGAAATGTTGATATCACCACGTGAAGAAAATAAAAATATATTTATCCACGGAAGCATTATTTTATTTATTTCGGCACTTAACATTTCTTTCGTTATAAAATCTATAAAAAATACTGACCTAAATACTCGCTACCTTCCAGCTAACCTTAATGCCCGTGGAGGTATTGGTGCACTATTAGTAAACTTCAATTAATCTTACTTCGCTCTCTGTCGCATTACTCAACGAGTTATCGGAAACCCGAACAGGATTTGAGTCAGATTATCTCAGACGGTTTTGGTCATCGTTTTGAACATAATGCTTTGACGCTCTCAATTATGGCTTAAGCCCTAACTGTTAATTGAGGAACTGAATGTTAAATGATGCTAAGTCCAAAATTGGTTGAATTGATTTGAAGGTAAATTCTGAATTACTCTGCTACGTGGCATCGTACCCAAAACTAAAATCGTAATGAATTGAGATAATAGGCTAGTATATAAAATAGAACAAAATTGAATCTCGTTTATCTAAATTATATAGGACCAGGTTTAATCAGGATAAAAGAAATTCCGGATGGTTTATAATTTATTGGAATTTTCCACTGTAAAGGACGTAAAGATTTGGTCACACGCAATATGCTGTAGAAATAACACATTTTCTCACAGCAGGATATATTAAGAGAAATTTGACGTATTTTTTTGTTAAAAACAAAGCCATGATAAGGCCTTCAATTTGTTAAGAAAAAGTTATAATACTTTTTGTTTGAGATTAGAAACTTTATCTAGTATCTACTTATTAACATAAACTGTTCTGTATTTAAAAACTCGTATGGACAGAGTCAGTAATAAATGGGCGCTGAAGGAGTTTAGTTTGAAAGGGAATCCAATAGGTCAATGAGAATGAAGCGTCTTACGTTGGTTTGGGCATGTTGAGAAGAAGAGTGTGGATTGAGTGATGAAGCAAATATTAAAAGGTAGAGTGTATGGATCAAAAGGAAGGTGTAGGCCATGTATTACGTGGCTAAATATAATAGACGAATGTGTGAAAAAGAGAAACAGTTTTAAGAATAAAAGAGCAAGTATGACTTGCTGTATGAATGGTGTTGAAGGGAAGGAAGTATGCAAGGATAGGGAAGTGTGGAGAAAGTTAGTGAGGATGGATTAAGTACGGAGTTGACGTTTTAGAGCTATATGTACAGTTTCTGGCTTACCCCGTAAGGTAATGGTGTTATTAAGTATGTATGTTCTGTATTTTACAAGACATTATTGCATTGGGAACTCATTTGTTAATGTTAATACAGTGTTGTTGTGTTGGTTTTTTTTTTTGAAAAGGCGTTAAAGATTAATAAGAAATTCGATTGATTGCAATTTGTGTGGATGCGTTTCTAGTGAATTAAACAAATGTTTGACTGTCTTAAGTACATGGCCATGTATTTAAAATCACACAGCTTAAAGTGAGGGTGAATGAGTTCAAATAAGATAATTTTTCCTTTAGAGTAAAATTACCAGTTCCAATACCTGAAGAATGGCTCATTTTTCTTTTTAGCACCACATCTTACTACCCGTTTGGACTATACGCTTATGTACTAATTACGCTAATGGTTTTAGGGATTAGGGAGGTTATATTATTAGGAAGTGTACCCATATTTTCGTGGAGGGAGAGTGGAAAAACCACTATGGTAAAATCACCCTCAATACACCGTTCAAGATTTAAACCTCAATCTCCCCGTCATCGGCAGTCTAGTCTACTGTGAGAGAAGCGCGTTAGACCATGCGGCCACCGAAGTGAGTTAATGATTAATTGTCTCGTATATGGCATTATAGAATAGAAGAATCAAATCAAATAGCCTCAAATTTAATATTTACATACCCGTAACAGTGGTTGCAAGGCCTAACGCGTCACTTTCATGTTTAACTGGATTGCTTGTGACGGGGAGATCAGTGTTCGAGCCCCGGTCAGGTGTACTAAGAGGGATTTTATCCTAAATGGTTTCCCACTCTACCTCCAAGCAAATGAGGGTACACTAACTTTAAGATTTTACCTTACACACTCCTATTCCATTAGCGTTATAATGTATGCAAATAGCCTGAACGGGTAATAAGACGTGTGCATTTTCTTAACATACATGGTCACAGTTCTATCAAATAAAACTCACATATGTACAGCTAATTTAGTCATAAGTCAGATGAGTGAATTTTTTTATTTTTCCTTCAGCCAACACTCCTCAAGTTGAGAGTGTAGGGAACTCATTAAAGGTCAGTCAGTGTCTTTGCAGTTTTTAAAACAACACNTTGAAAAAAAAAAATCAAATATTTCTCCAATACAAGCATAGAGTTCAATTTTCCTCACATGTTTATATCAACAGTAATTGTTGATTGTCTGTCATGAGCACAATAACATTAGATGATAAACGTTTTAGAATAAAAGAAGAAGTTGTTATTAAATTCTAGGACATCCTCGTCAATAATTTTCTATATCCCCATTATGAAGAAAATTAAACTCTATGTTTCTACAGGAGAAATATTTTATTAATTTTATTTTGTACAAAAAAAAAAGCTGAAAAAACACTGCCTATTTCTAACATTCCCTAAACTCCCACCTTAATGTCAGTACAACGGCACTGTCCATTGCATCAGAATTGGTCTGCATTCATCTGATTCCACACCAATCGGTCACAGTATACACAAACTTTGTTTTTGTTTCTTTCAAATCCAATAAAATTCGAGTCTATTATTTTAGCAGAGAACATTGTGAATGTTAATAAAAAATCAAATTGACTATTTTTTCAGCTCACTTGTTAGATTCCAGATTCTAAATAGTTTTTTTAATTCAATACAGATAAAAAAATATGTTTGGATTAAATTAAACTAGGCGTGTATGAAAACGAAGCTCAAAGAGCTAGAGGGGTAAAACGAAACAAAAATATTTCCCCGGAGAAGATAACCCAAGTATTATAAGTTTATTTGTTTATTTATGCAATTTTCTATAGCATAATATTATATTTAAATTTAAATTATACATATAATTGTTAAAAAAAAAAGGACTTATCAAATCAAGGCTTCAACCCAAATGTCTATCCTCTTTTACTGAATGTTCTTTGTTTGAAAAGGTAAATATCAACTACTGTCTCAATAAAGTCATACCATTATTTGAAACCTTTTATAAATATACGAACTTTGTTAAAAAATGTTATATACCTATATAATATACATATATTCGTGATGCAACATACTAACCGTTCAGGTTAACTTCAATTAATTATTTTAGGATGTGAAAAAGTAGAATTCATAACAAATATGTCAGCATTTAGGAAAAACACGCACTTAGTACACAAATACAACCTATCCATAAATATTTAATTTTAACATTCCAACATAATCTTTGTGTGTAAAGTGAATATTTAGTGTAGGTACCGCTGCATGATCTAACTTGTTTATTAATAGAGAGGAAATTTTAAAGTCTTATAGTTTGGCATAAAAACAAAACAAAAACACAAAACTTTGTTCTCTCTATTTCTACTTGTAATAGGTATATAACATATTATTAAATTTTTTAAAAAGAAACGGAATACCATAACCAAATGCAACGTGAGGCTTTCTATTTTTTTTAAAAAGTATCAAGCTCCTGTGGGTTATAATCACGCACGATAACTTTCAACTGAAAACATTTGAGTGGAATTTATCTAAATTGAATCGTTAATGGCCATTCTTTCTTTGTGTGTATGTAAAGAATCTCGATCTCTGTGGTCTTGGTTTAAAGTTCTCACATCAGAACCAGATGTTTGTAGGTTCAAACCCAGCCAAGGTTGACAGCTCTTTCTTGAGCGATAAAATTCGTAGCACAACTTCCTTAGGAGGGGAAGTAAAGTCGTCGATTCCATGTTGATTGTGGCATGTAAAATAACCCTGGAAGGTATGTGAAAATACCTTTCCTGGTAATATTGGTAGGGTCTTTCGTGCTCGCTCATTAACAATAATTGTAGAAGGAAACGGTAAACCACCACACTTTTTAACTCCCCTAGTACATGATATTTCTACCGGATGGTGCAGGCAGCCCTAGCCAGCTGAAGGCATACCCAGATCTTGATGGATGGAAATAACAGCAAACAATCCTTTGGGTGGTTGATTTAAGAAGAATAAGATGTAGACTGAGCAGAATCTGGCAGTCGTAAAATTTACTAAATCTTCCTGAATACATTCGTACGTCAGATTAAGTGATCTATCACGTTTGATAGATATTATACACGTCTATAAAATAATACTGGAAATATGGTAAGGTGTTATTATTAACATTGAACATAAAATGGAAGTGAGTATTCGTTCTAAAATGTCCTTCCTATCGCGATCATAAAGTACTATATTTATATTGTCAACAAGGGCTTGTACTGAATTTGACATCCCCACCCCCCTTTTGGTTTGGAATTGTTAGCTTTATGGTCGAATTTCTTAAAGGGAAGATATGTTATCTCTGCAAGAGGTAGAGAGAGACGGCCTAATGTTTCCAGAGCTAGTCGTGGAACAGTGGGACTGTGTTTATCATTATGTGGGCAGACATGTTGGCTGCGTCGCCGTGAAAAGACAAGGACACTCTACAACGACCAAGCTACGAAAGACAGCTGCCATTGACAGCTCAGACACTAACGTTTTCTCCCATATCTTTCGCCTCTATCTCCTTCTCTAGATATATATATATATCTGTCTCTTTTTAACCCATTGTTCTACTCTTGCCTTTTGTAATCCAATATTTACCGAGCCTCAGTTCTGGCGACTCGTAACTCTAGTGGCTGTTGACGAGATGTCTACAGCATCAACGAAGGGGATAAGGGGGTGAAGGGGAGCGACAAGAATTGGTTACGTAGATGCTTTTAAAGCTGGTGACGCATGATTCTTCTTTTCAAAAGATCGACTGTGCTGATGTTTTATACATCGACTGAAAATAAGTTGATTTATTTATCACAATTATTTTAATCCCCTCTTATTTTATAGGTAGTAGAATTTGACAAAGCCGCTTAGGTGACCGATTGGTTTCAGGAGTCACCCTCGAAATCGATGGGACTGCTGATGATGGGGAGATTGGGGTTCGAGTCCCTGCCGGGTGTATTGGGGGTGGTTTTCCTTAATTGGTTATTCATTCTCCCTCCCCCATTGGTGTAAATATGTGGATAGCCTGGACGGGTAGTAAGACGTGGAGCACGGTACTATTCTACCTTCCTCATCTCTACCACATTGGTGTAAATATGTGGATATACCGGATGGGTAGTAAGACGTGGAGCACGGTACTATTCTACCTTCCTTATCAATACCACATTAGTGTAAATATGTGGATATCCCGGATAGGTAATAGGACGTGGAGCACGGTACTATTCTACCTTCCTCATCACTACCCCATTAGTGTAAATATGTGGATATCCCGGATAGGTAGTAAGACGTGGAGCATGGTACTATTCTACCTTCCTCATCACTACCCCATTAGTGTAAATATATGGATTATCCCGGACAGGTAGTAAGACGTGGAGCACGGTACTATTCTACCTTCCTCATCTCTACCTCATTAGTGTAAATATGTGGGTAGTCCGGACGGGTAGTAAGACGTGGAGAACGGTACTATTCTACCTTCCTCATCTCTACCACATTAGTGTAAATAAGTGGATAGCCCTAATGTATGACACTATGCACACGAAAAAATCAGAAACCTTATACATTATTGATGTTGACGTCACAAGATACATTTTTCAGGTTTGTGATTGTTTGTGAGAAAGTAAAATAACATTAAAATTAGTCAAAAACAATAAAATTATTATTTTGTAAAAACTAACTATCACAAATTAGTGATACTCCAAAAAAATAATAATACAATAGGTCTACTGTTCGACATGTTTACTAACTTGTGCCATGAACAGGGTAGTTATGATAACATTTTTTGAACAAATTTAAAACATTATATATATATTATGATTTGATATTACTGTACCAAATTCTCTTACATTGTGGCTCTTTTTATTTTGTTCACAATGTTTAGAAAATATTTATTTAATTTTTTGAAACTAACGTTAAAACAACTATAAAACATCTCTCATAAAAAAAAAGCCACTCAAACTGAAGCTAATTCTATTACTTATACACTTTATGGTAGCCATCACAATCATAAAATAGTTTAAAAGGTAAATTAAATCTATAATTAAATCACAATGATATCAGCTTCTATTGCATTTTATAGAACTGTCAAATCTAATATATTAATAGGCCAAGCCATTTGTTCCTAATCTAACGTAAATTTGACAGCTATAGGATAACTATTATGACCTTATGATATTGTCTCTTTCTTTCCGAAAATTTTACTAACCATCCAGACTGAACGAATCTTAATTACGAATTTAGAGTAAATGTTTCTACATTTGCATTCGGGTTACACGCACTTACACTAATGTGTAATGATAGGGTGATTGTGAGATGAGATGGAGGACCTACAGTTTAACATGGGATCCGAACCACGGTGGAGAACTGGCATTCCACACAATCACAAGTTGTGATTAATACACGTCTTGACAGAGGTGAGGGAAGGTGTTTATTAATCTTCATTTTACTTTCTTTTCTTTTTTAAACTTCTTTATTTGTTAACCTGAGTATCTTTATTAATTCATCAATAATAGAACCCGCTTCGATGGCAACGTGGTCTAAGGCGCTACTCTCACAGTGGACTAGACTGCCGATGACTGGGAGATTGAGGTTTGGATCTCGGTCGGGTGTACTGAGGGTGGTTTTTCCAAAATGGTTTTCCATTATCCCTTCATGCAAAAGTGGGTACACTTCCTCTATGTATAACCTTCCTAATCCCTGAAACCATTAGCGTAATTAGTACATTATCGTATAGCATAACCGGGTGCTAAAAAAAATATATATAAATTTCTTTATATTGAAAAATGACACCTTGACACGGGAATTAAACCCGGAACCTTTGACTTATTAAGCCAATTCTCTTACCACCAGTCATCTCGTGACCAGGGTAATTATTAACTCATGTTTTAAGGCAGAGTCTGTGATGGACGTGCTGAACTTGTCGAATACATATGAGTGATCCATTAAATTATAGAAATAATAAAACGCAGCCACCATCTATTCAGAAAGTCTTTATACCGCCAATAGACCTTTTAGATGACTCCTGGATAACTCAGTGGTTAGAGTATTGGCGTACTAAGTCAAAGGTCCCAGCTTCAATTCCCGTGTCCAGGTTTCATTTTTAAATTTAAAGAATAAGATATTTAGATGCGGCCATAATCGTAATTATCAAATATAATATTTACTTATTTATTTATTCATTTATTTAGAACCACGTCTTACTCTCCGTTCAAGTTATACGCTTAAGTACTTATTACGCTAATAGTTTTAGAGATTAGGAAGGTTGAATTTATAAGAAGTGTACCTGCATTTGCGTAGAGGAAGAGTGGGAAAAACCACTGAGGAAAAACTACCCCACTTTACCCGACAGAGATTCAAACCTTGATCTCCCCGTCCTCGGCAGTCTGGCTCAACACGAAACTAGCACGTTAGCCAACTAGGCCACCGAGGTGGGTATGAAATATAATAGCTTGACTTTTTAATCCATTAACAATTAGAAGGTAAAAAATGTTCAAGTCTTTGCATTCATATTATTACATAATTATAAAAATTAATTATATAAAAATTAAAATGAGTATTTAATCCGGATTTACTTAGACAACATTAATTAAAAACTAACCTGAAAAACTGAATACAAAACTAATTTAAATAGTAAGAGAGTAACAGGGTGTATTATTAACAATAATGTAATATTACCAGATTTATTTTAGCTGTCCTTTACCATCAATAAATTAATATCTCGGATTCAAGAAGTGTAACTCACTATGATTTTGATGCTTCCGTTCATCATAAGAATATAAACAAACTTATCTTGAAAATAAATGTTTAAATAATTGTTT
Organism: Timema bartmani; assembly: GCA_902151455.1. Taxonomy (NCBI): domain Eukaryota; kingdom Metazoa; phylum Arthropoda; class Insecta; order Phasmatodea; family Timematidae; genus Timema; species Timema bartmani. Next base: position 70,896 of record CABFWB010002117.1, on the reverse strand, counting down.
TGAATATATTCCTAGCTATCTAAGAAACAAGGGACTCGTCTTACTAACCGCTCGGGTTAAATTCCTAAGAACCAGCTACGCTACTATGCTAGGGATGAAGAAGGTAAAATTTTAGAGGAAGTGTATCCACTTTTGCGTGGAGGGAGATTATAAAACAAATTAGGAAAACCCACCTTTATAACCCCTTACTAGGATACCAAACCCTTGCTTCTCATCACCGGCTGTCCATTCTATTGAGAGATTGATGCCATAGACCAAGAGTTGGCAATAGACTTATAAACACATTAAAGGTCCCACGATCATCCAAAATTTCTAAACTATTTTATAATTTTTTTTTCTCTAAATCTCATATTTAATTTTTTTATTCAATCTTTGCTCAAATATGTATATGTCCCCAGATTCCTAGAAATAAATATTACATAAGACATTCGGTCATTATATAACCTAATCCACTCTCATCTCTGTATGGATCAAATATCTTTCTATGCACCTTCTTTTCGAATACCCTAATTTGTTTTTGTCATGTAAGGTACGAGACCACGTTTTACACCCAGAGAGAACAGTCGGTAAATTTACTGTATTGTATATTCTGAGTTTTACATTCCTGGGCAGCAGACGCTATGACAGCTTAGTGACCGTGTAATAGCATTAATTTTCTGATTGTATTCTTTTCCTACTTTTCAATCTAATATCGTTATTTCTAATTAAAATTGTCCCTAAATATTTAAACTCATTAACCCTGCCAAATGATATGTTCTTAGTAATATCTAAATTATCCTCCCCAATCTGTGTGATCATATAATTATTATTTTCAACGTTCACATCTAAACCTATTTCCTTTCTAGACTCTAGCAAAATGTCTACATTTCTTGATACACTTTCCTTATTATTGTCAAACAAAGCTAAATCATCTGTGTACCCTAATAGCTGTATTGTACTGTTTAATGTAAACCCTTCTCTACACTCTTGCATCACCCTAATAGCATACTCTAAGGTTAGATTAAAAAAATATCGAGAAAGTGCATCTTCTTTTTCAACTAATTTTATATTTTGAAAGTGTCTCATAAGTGACATCCAACACATACCCTGCCGCGCATATAAATCAAACATACCTCAATTAGCTTTACAAGCTTTATGGGTATCCCAAACTTAACTAAAATGTCATATAAATTTGTTTCGTTTGACTAAATCATAGGCCTTTTTAGACTATATTTATAAATGATAGACCATCATGTTGTATTTTCACGTTTTTTTCTAATATTTGTCAAACAGTAAACATTTGAGCCGTTGTTGATCTATTTCGTCAAAATCCACACTGATTATCCCCAATTATTTCCTATGCATATGACGTCAATCTCATTAAAATTATATTAGATAACATTTTATAACATGTTATTAGTAGTGATAAACTGCTATATTTATTACACTCTTTTTTTTATCTCCCTTTGTGAAAATGGGTATTATAATACCTTCCTTCCATTTTTGTGGTAATACATCACGTTTCCATTTGGAAAATAAAAGTTTGTGAATTTCTATAAGTAAAATTTCACCATTTACATTTATTAACTCTGCTGGCAAGGCCGTAGTCAGGGGTTTTTTCAGGGTTCAAC
>CABFWB010002117.1:31185-51753 GCA_902151455.1 Timema bartmani | reverse complement strand
AACTACTAGTAAGACTGTAGTAACGATAATAACATGGAGGGAGGTCTACTGTTCACAGAACTACTAGTAAGACTGTAGTAACGATAATAATATGGAGGGAGGTCTACTGTTCAAAGAACTACTAGTAGGACTGTAATTACGATAATAACATGGAGGGGGCGAGTCCTACTTGTACTGTGGCTACAAACTATCTTCGCCACCAACCTCCGCCACCTAAAAAGAGTGTATACACATTCCTTTTTACCGGTAAATCAGCGCCTTGTATGGATCTTCCACGCACGTTAATACAGAACACTGTTCATCGTTCATGTTGGCGAGAAAACTAGAAAGAAGACTCGGAATGCCATGTGATCCCGTTCGCTTATCCCCGAACTGAGGACGCTGCGCAGGTGCTAAAACTTGGGGAAACAAGTGCCAAGTGCTATCATGTGTGTCTCCCTTTCCCCTCAATGTCATCCTTTCGACGCTGTGCGCAGGCGTCGATGCGGGGGCCGTTCCTGATTAGCTAGTGATGACTTCATTTGTCAAGGAATACTTCCCTACGACTTTCCCCCACTGTTCAAAGTGAAATATAAGCTGGTACCCAGAACGGAACGATTACTCTTTGATGCAATTAGGATTTAGGAACTTACAACATGTAAGTGTGCATTATTTTAGAAAAGTTTATTTATATAATTTTTTTATTTGAAAACTCGGGAACTATTAAACTCTTTCTAAATTATGTAGGGACCAAATTTGATAATGCTTCGGCTTATTTATTTATTAATTATTTTACTAAATAAGATTACCTTGGTAATTATATTTGTTTTGGATATGGGCATGTTTTGGTCTTATGTCTTTTAATTCAGGTTCATTTATAGTATTCGCAAGTCAAATTATGTAATTTAATCTTTGTGCGCTATCTTGTAGGGAGTCTAGATGAAACTAATATGGTTTCTTATAATATTTTCAATATCCACGCGAGTGAATTGATTTTAATTTGTCCAAATTTTATTTTGGACTAAGTAAATAAGTTAGAAAAATATTAAGCTTTTGGTGTGTAGGCTACCTCTTGTTCACGGGGTTCTAGATGATAATAATGACTTTACTTGTAAATATTGTAGCCAGGTGTATGGTTATGAGCAAAAACATATTAGTTGATATGTGTAAGTTATTAGATATATGTATATACTTTCTAACAAACTTAATTTAAGATCTTTATAGGTATATTTTGAATGGCTTAGCCATATTCTTTAGACGATAGAGTGTATTCCAGCTTTCCTTTCATTTTGATTATTGTTCACAATAATTAACTTTGCTTACTTTTGAATTGGCTCTCTCAACTTATTATAAATGTTCTTTAATCTAGATAAATGCGTTTAGTACTCTGTAACCTTTATTATTATTTTTTTACTTAAGTACATTTATTGGCTTCCCGATAAATATAATTAGATTATTTGCTATTGTGCATTTTCCACAATCAATAAACATAATATTGTTAACCTTTTAATCATTTATCCCTGAAAATAAAACGGCCTTCAGGCCAATGTCAATTTCATGTCATTCGTTAAGCATTTACATTAAGCAAACCCTTAATTTCCTAAATGTGAATATTCAATACATTAGTTTACTGATAGTTAACACAGCTAGGTTCAGGTACTTGGGATTTGTATATTTTAGTGTGGATCAAATGAAGATCCCTGGTGATCTACTTTATCTATTCTTTGTCTTACAACGCCTTCTCTATAGAAAAGGGTTGATAATGTTCACAGAACTAATAGTAAGACTAGTTAAGATAATAACATAGATAGAGCTATGTCTATTGTTCATATAGTTAACATTAAGACTGTAGTAACGATAAGAACAAAAACCAACCTCAGTGGCATAGTTAGCTAATGCTCAAGTTTCGTGTTTAGCTAGACTGCCGAGGACGGGGATATCGAGGTTTGAATCACGCTCATATGAACTGGGGTAGATTTTTATTAAATGGTTTTCCACTCTTCCTCCCCGCAAATGCGGGTTCACTTCATTTATTTTCAACCTTCCCAATTCCTAATTCATTAGCGTAATTAATACTTAAGCGTATAACCGGAACGTGTGGTTAGACGCGGTGCTAAGTATTATTGATAACAACAAGATAAGTGCGAGTATCGAATCACTTTAAACCAAGTAAAAACTTTGAGCAAGGTGGTCATGGTAATACACTTAGCACTCAAGAGCCTCTTCGACACAAGATACAAGCATTTCAGATAACGTCTCGTCTAAGATAATAAATGTCGGGCGATGTTGGTTTGGTGTTGTAGTCTGTGGTATGTTGGGGGTGAGTTGAAGAGGGGTGAAAGGAGATAGCTAACACACGTTCAATTTTGGAGTAGACGTCAGACAACTGATCTAATTTTGCCCTTTACCTCAAGGAATAACGGTTATCATTCGTAACGAACGAAATTCCCTCAGCGTAGTTATTTTTACATGTAGGTAGGTCCTTTTTAGCCCATTCTTATAGTTAAACAATTCTTGAAAATATATAACTTTTTCAAACAAAAAACCCTTAATATGTATAATGTTATATATGAAAATATATATAAAACATTATTTATATATATATATACACAACACTTTTTAAATATACGTGATTATGAATAAAATATTATACCTTTAAACTATAATATAGCCTATATACATATATAAATATAAATCATTTGTTTATATTTTATAATTATACAAATATTTATATATTTTTATGAATATACATATATATTTTTATATATTTATATACATAATTTTTAAACATAAAAAAATATTGTATATATGTGAAATGTTATATTTTTAACATTTTTTATATACAGTATAAAACATGTCTTTCTTATAAATTTGCTCATAAAATATATTTAAATCTCTATTAATATATAAAACATTTATTATATACATATAAAACATTTACTATAAAATTACTCCTATACATATATTTAAATCATTTCTTAATAATATATATATATATTGTGTGTGTGTGTGAATCATTTACTATAGCATTACTAATACATATATTTTAAAAACTTGCGTAAATATGTATAAATAGCTATATATAATAATATTTATATAACTATATATATAATTATATATAAAACATGTATTATAAACTTTTTATATAGGTCTACATATATTATATAGGACTACGTATATGTAATAATAGTAATTGTTATATAGACTACCCATATATTTATAAAACATATAGTAAGGTTCTTTTAAAAAAATTCTTTCTTTTCGCTCCCAAAATTAATAACATTTTATAATTTTATAGATATTAATAATATCTAAATGAATTAAGAGCTAAGGATTACATGATTTGACGAATGAATACGTTAAAGTAGATCTAGTAATTTCATTAGCTGTCAGTTAAGGCTCTTTAGAAAATAGTACCATATTTGGTTGCCAAAATTGATAACTTTTTATTATTTATTAGTGAAATTTTACAAGTATTGATAATAGCTATCAAAAGTGACAACTGAATATCACATAGCTTAACGTAGGACTACGTGAAAGTAGATCTAATACATTTTCTATCAGTCAGTTAAGACATTTTCTTTAAAAATTGGACTGTACAAGTGAATTCCAGTATTTCTATTCGCTTGGAGGCAAAACTATAAGTCACTAATGCCATCACACTGACGCTAAAGTAGACTTATAAATAAAAGAAGACAGCGCAAGTAGAAATGAAATGTTAATGTGTGAAACGTCCCAAGGTCTTCCTCCCCAAACAGTTACCACGAACAAATGCTTTCTTTTGACCTCATTCTCGCTCTTCTTCTTCTTCTCCATTACTTTCTTTCTTCAATTCCCGAAGCCACCCAATCTCTTTGTCTCTCAGAAACTTTATCCTCCTGAACTTCTGAATTGTTTGCTACTTCTTCTGGAAGTAGTTAAGATCTGGAGACAAATTTGTGTTGCTGATATACTCCCCCGCCTCCTTAACCAATCCTTTTCCCACCCACTATCAAGTTTGAAGAGCAAAGTTGGACGTCAGGGGCAATGGATGACAATAAAACCAACACGATATGATACGGACATAAATTAAAGGTCGGATACGGTTGGCTTTTTTTCCCCTTGTAAGTTTGACAAGATCTAAAGATGCCGACAGTCGTCTAAAAGAATGACAGCTCAATGTGAGATAGATAACTGTTTACAAACTCCATAGTTAAGTGATTAATAAGAAAGGCAGACAGTATCGGCGAAGAATGACAGCTCAAAGTGAGATGGATAATTGTTTAGAAAACCCAATCTTAAGTGATTAATAGTGTCGGCAGACAGTATTTGCGAATAGTGACAGCTCTATGTGAGTTGGATAATAATTGTTTACAAAACCTATGCTTAAGTGATTAATAAGGCAGACAATAGTGGCGAAGAATGACAGCTCAATGTGAGATGTATTATTGTTTACAAAACCCATAGTTAAGTGATTAATAATGTCGGCAGATATTATTTGTGAATAGTGACACCTTAATGTGAGATGTATATTAATTGTTTAATAAACCCATATTTTAGTGATTAATAAGAAAGGCAGACAGTATTTGAGAGGAATAACAGCTCATTGGGGGATGGATAATTGTATACAGCAACCTTACTTTTGTGATTGTGAGGAAATAATGTGAGAAGTATCACTGCTTAAAGCAGTTTTACTCTAGACAATATCTCAGATTCAGATAGTCAAGCTTAGACGTTTTACAGCTTTTATCAAATAAAAATGCGTAGACATAATAGGTTTGGATAATATCCCAATCACGTTGTTCTAATACGTTCATTTTAAAACTGTTCCAATCTAATCCTTTACAAATAGTTCCAATATTATACTTTTCAAACCGTAACAATATGATCCTTTTCAATTTTGCAATATTATCTTTTTCAGACTTTGATTAAATGGTCTTTTTCAGAATTTTATAATTTGATCCATATGAAACTGCTATTATATGGTTCTTTTCAAACTGCTTAAAAAATTAGCTCTTTAAATCTGTTCTAATATGATATATTTTAAACTTTTTTATTTATATACCTTTAAATCTGTTTGCGTATGGTCTTTTTGGTCTGTTAAAAATGATACGTTCCGAACTGTTTTAATATGCCCTTTTCGTGATATTAAAATATTATTTCTTGTAATCATTTTAACGTGATAATTTTCTAATCCTTCTGATATGATAATTTTTAAACTGTTTTAAAAGTGGTTACTTTCAATTGTTCTAATATAATACCATGCAACTGCTGTAATATAATCCTTTTTAGACTGTTCATATACGATCCTTTGACAACTTATTATGATGCTTTTTAGATCAGAACAATCTATAATTGATAAGTTCTAATCTTTTAGAGTAGAAGAACAAAACAAGTAGACATTCAAAGTGTCTGAATCCCTTCTTTAATCTCGCACAATACCACACTTAATATTTTCAAATTAATTAAGATTATGCTGTTTCATTTTTGGGGAGAATTCTTTTGAGTTATTATTTTGTATCGATAAGTGTTATCAACTAAATTGATCTCCGATACCTTAGCTCAGTCGGTAGTTTGTCTCTCTACTGAACTAGGGGTCCCGGATTAATTTCCTGGTATGGCTGAAAAATGTATCATTTGTGAAATGTGGGTTTACCCTTTCACAGTGATGAAATAATGGCATTGGGCTGGATTTTGTGTCAGTTCTAGATTCTAGTTCTAGCTTATAAATCGTGTGATGATATAATCAGTCATTCAGAAAGTTCACGTTAAATAACTCAAATAGATGAAAAACTAACTTTGTTTTAACACTATTACTAATGTCAGTATTACAGTAAATCTTCATCATGGTTTGATTAAATGTTTGTAAATGTAATATTTCCTAAAGTTTGAAAATAATTTCGAGACCATCCCGTGACCCTCAGTATCATCCTTGGGTCACGATGCAGGGATTGGGAGCCATTGGACTAAAGGACGAGTGACAAATTTTGACCTCACAGTGTTTGGAACAAGTAAAGTGTCTCAAAGTTAGTAATTGTAAAGCAACCCTTTCACACCTAATGAATTGTCGTTCCTCCCTACAGCGTGAAGCATACTGGTATTGTTCATGTTCTTTTCTCCTGAGAATTTTGGTTTTATAGTTTGGAGTCATTAATAGCTAGTACCCACAAAACTAACACTTCACTGAGTAATGAAATTTGTCACGCCATTCACACAGTTCACTTTCAACGATGTGTGCCAATAAAACTAGCCAGATTGCGGATATCTCTGTTGCAATCCATAATAAACTTTATAATTTATGAAAGAGATTACAGAGACCTACATAATATTAAAAATTGGTCATTGATTGAACTTCAGCTTAAATTCAAAAAACGTAATAAAATTTGTCCTGTGCAGTTGTTTGCTGGTCAGTATTGTGTATGTGTACGTTAAAATACTCTAAAAGTCACAAATTGCTATTAGGCTAATCAATCTCGATTTTTTTTGTGTTCATTTTGTCTATTATCTTAATAAAGTCCTATGTAAATGCATCCCAATTCGATAATATAAAAAATATATAAAATAAAAAAAAAAGTTCTTCGTAAATATAGTCCTAGACCAATAAAAACATCAACAAAATGAGTGTGTACCTTTGTTTCAAGTACTATTTAAGCTATCTCCAGTATCTCTGATATAGAACTGGCAGTAGAGGGTATAATTAAAAGAAAACATTGTTTCTAGTGTGAGTAAACAATTTGATTATTCATCATTTCCAATAATCCACTAAAGTGTTTACAAATGCAATATTTACCAAAGGTGATATCGTTTGCAACATTCCATTTCCCGTAATGACTATTTCGTTATTATTTAGTAAGTTTACTGTGTTACCGTCACCTATTATTATGATAATTTGGGTTACTTTACTGAAAATTAAAGGCAAAATGAAATTGAATATGATCTAATAGTGGATTTTTATTGTATTGTGCTTAATTATTACAAATAGATCTCTTATTTATACTGTGAATAAAGAAGATTTTAAATGAATCACCAGACTAGGAGGCTGGGAGTATCCATAGTAAAGTTAATAAAGATAAAAGAGTTAATATATTTCACACGGCAATGCACCATCAGAAAACTATTGGAGCATATGACCTTCTTAGAAGAGCAACAAGAAGAGGGGATAGAAGGCCTTTCCTAGGGCCTTTAATAACCTCGGATTATACCACTTTGGTATCCAAACGCTCCCACGCTTAGACCACCTTTGTTTAAAGTATTTTTTTAAATTATTATTGCTGTTTTTGTACAGCTAAACACAAAACACTTTTGAAATTCCCTGAAGATGGACTCTCATTGAATCCCCCTCGGCGACCTCTGGGCTCCCACTAGCGAAACTAAAATGGACCCTGACCTACGTCTTGGACCACCTTAGGGTGGGATGGAAGGGGATACGAGAAAAAGACAGTGTTTTTGCAGTTTTTATGGCAAAACATTTGTTGACCAAAAATTTCTCCAGTACAGACAAAGAATTTAACTTTCTTTACATGATGACCTCAAAATTTCTTGAATATCTGTCAAGCGTATCGTATAATTTAATGACAACTTTTTCTCTTCACTTAAAAAGTTTCTCCTCTAATGCCACTATGATTATTCCATCCCACCTTAATAGTTCACCTTGCACCGTTGTGGAACGATACAAAATCAGAGACGTCTACCTCCTCTCTTTGCTTGGAACTTGCATAGGGCCTATGCCGCCTTGAGGCCAGCCGGTCTATAACGCAATCTGGCTTCTTGCTTCACCGCCTTCACAGGCCAAGCTGGATGACATCAGCCACGGCCCGCTCTCTCCGAGTGTGGCCGGTCACATACGAGTCTTCCCGAAGCAGTGAACGGGAGAACTAAATTCACGGGCGTTGGACGAGCGTGGTCTACTGGAACAAGAGCTGCCGATGCACGGATGGATACTTGAGGTGGAAGAATGGACTATACTTCGCCGTTACTTTGCCATTGGATAGCGAGCTCACTGGGCTATGTCCACTGATTGGATATTGCTCGTGGCAACATTTTGACGGGTTGTACATAAATATCCGCACATACAGCATAAAAGATAGTGTTTAGAATCTAATCGTCACTTCTTGGCTCAACATTGGATCGTGACAGACGACATATCTACGATTTCACTATGTAAGAACATTGTAATTTCATCCTTTGCCGTAATCTTTGAGAGATTACTAAATACATTCTTGTTGGTGGCCTTTCAGGCAATTTTCTTAAACATTTTTACTTAATATATTTTACGGTATATTTTTAGTTAACTATTTTTCAGTCATTTTGGACTCTTAATTTGTTTTGAATCTTTTGAACATAATATTTTGAATCATATTTCTTGGACTCTGGGTATATTTGTAACTGATTTCTTGGTAAATTTTGGATTTTGCGCTTTCCTGATTATTTATGATTTGCCATCTTTTTTTTGTCTCTCCAGTAATACAAATAATTTTTAGGATATTTAACTGTGGAAATGAAAGTTAGATAATTAATATTGGTAATTCAAGTATAATATTTATTTATCTTGTCGAATTTTCCCTATTAAAAAATTATATGGATTCCTAAGATGTTAATTATTGCATACACGAGATGGATACTTTTTGGATACTTCACTTAAGGTCATAAAGAATGGTTTTATTTGTGTCTACAGGACTTGACCTAGTAATGGTACCATTTTGTATATTAAGACCATTGAAGTCTTTGAAAATTATTTGCCTACAAAAATCCTATAGTATAAATGTTTGTTATTCTCTAAAATTGTCCCTGTGAGGATTTTTCATTTTATTATTTATCTTGTATTATTGTATAAGATCTTGCCTCCCAAGTTCTGTTTTGTATTTTCTGGATTAATGTTAATCTAAAATACTTTTGAATTACTCTCTATCTGCCCTCCTGTCAGCTAATATATTTATGTAATTATGTTAAATAAAGCACCATTAAATTATCTTTGCATATATTTTGTTTAGGACTAATAATTGGTTTCCCCCCATTTAACTGTTATACGTTATCTAATAAATGAGTTGCGAATAAAACATCCTTTTACTTCAACTGGATCTGATTGCCAAACCCTTCCTTCACCTCTGACAAGACGTGTATTAATCACAACTTGTGAATGTGTGGAATGCCAGACCTCCACCGTGGTTCGGATTCCACGTTAAACTGTAGGTCCTCCATTTCATCTCACAATCACCATACCATTACACATTAGCGTAAGTGCGTATAACCCGAACAGGAAGTAAGACGTGGTGCTAGTAATAATAATAATAATAATAATAATAATAATAATAATAATTTCAATTTCAATTTCAATTTCAATTTCCTTTATTATAGTGCTGACCAACAGTCGTAAGACCTATAACAGGCCAGCACTGAAAAGCACACAAGTACATACCCTACAATACATACATTTACATGAGAAAACATGATAGACAAAAAATGGCCAAATAATGCCATATACCGATAAACAACCACGAGACAAAAAAGTAGTTAATAATAATAATAATAATAATAATAATAATAATACTTCAACTAGAATGCGTGTAACTACTAATTCACATAAAGGTATTATTAAAAATAGGTGTAAAAATATTCGCCCACATACCTTTATATCCAGACCAGGGATTTGCAAACTACAACCCACGGGCCAAATAAGGCCGGTGTGTTCAATCCAGCCCACGGGATAAATCATTTAAATGTGTTGACCGTGAAGCAAATTTTTCTTTTAAAACACAACACCACTGTATTTTTATAAAACCAAAACCAAAAAAACATTTACAAACTTAGTGAATTATGACCAAAATATATATCACAATGCTTGCATCCTTATATTCATGAAAACAATTATTTATTTCAACCTTGAAATTTATGAAAAACGATCTTATATACCGACTTACTAATGAACATCTGTCTTCTCTCTTGAGAATTCTCTCCTCACAGCTTCACTCATCTCACATCATATACATATTCTGAACGAACTTAAAATTATAATAAGTCACTAAGGTCGAACTTTAAAACATACTAAGCCACTAAGATATTTATGATTGTTTTACAATGACAATGTAGGCTATTTAAACTTATTTATGCCAGTCTATTATAGGTGTTTATAGTTTTTTGCAATGAATTTTGAAGAAATATGATTAAATGACAGTCTTTGGCCCACCACATTATTTTAATCCTTTTATTTGGCCCTCCTCTAAGTAAGTTTGCACGTCCCTGATCTAGACGATATTACTATTTTATGTCAATTGAAAAAATGCTAATAAAATAAGAATATATGAATATTGCTTACCATGAAATTGCTAAAAAAAAAGGCGACTATTGCGTACAGTTATTTATTTTTCTACATGAGTTGGCCGTATATGAAATTACATGATCTAAGCTCGCACAACTTCCTTATCCAACTAAACCAATTCTGTTACCACACCCAAGTGTAAGGGGTATATAACGTCACAAATAGGGCATAGAAAAGCTCAAACTATTGTTTAAAATAATAATGATTATTACTATACAAACCTAACTTTCTAACCTTCCATAATTTATACATATAGGTCATGTATAAGTATGGTTCTTACCCAACCTAACTTAACCTAACCTTTCATATATTAAAAATTAAAATTTCAAATAATATTGATCACACATAATAAACAAATGACCCCTACCTGGGTCGACCACCTGCTCGACCCTCTGGGCACCATTGTCGCGGTACGAAATTTTCAGGACACCAACCTTAAATAATGGTCACACGTAAATTAATCTGTATTGTTAAACTTACAAAACCATGGTGTAAGGAAGACAGGTGAGATCATACAATTGTAAATCTTCGAGTGTGTTCGTAGTCATTTGGGCTTATGACGTCACATTGTCAAATACTCCTATTACTAACATGGTAATAATTATTGTAAAAATGATAAAGAAGAGTATTTAATCAATATGATTGTTTTACACCAAGTTGAACACTTATATTCTTATTATAAACTTAGTGTGGTGCCTAAATAATGGCTTTAAACTAAAGAGGGGTCAAATTTTATATTTCTTGGATCCAAATCTTGGATTTTATTTAGATTCTCGAATCCAAATTCATATCCTCGAATCATAAGAAAAATATACAATTTTAGTTCAAGTGAAAATATTTGAAATTTAATTTAAATAAAGTTGTTTAAGGCTTGGTGCCACTTAAAAATGATATTTTGTCATATTCTGTGTATACATATATATATATAATATATTATATGTATATGTAATATATATATATAATATATTATATGTAATATATATATATATATATATATATATATTACGTCATAAATCACAGAGAGATCACTTTTCAAAAAACTATTTTTATTAATACTATTTTGTCTTTTTGATGATTTTGTTACACTCATATCTACATAGTCCATTTAATTTATTTTACCAATTTCTTAAAATGTTTATTTGAAGTTAAGATCTTCATAATTGTATTTTAGAAAGTTGTTTTGATATATTTACGAATCTAGAATCTCTTAATTACCATAGAGCTCTAAGAATTTAAGGAATCAAGGATTCGAGAGTCCCATCTTTGCTTTAAAATATATATATATTTTTGCTAAAGTAATAAATTATTTACTATGAATAATGACCGGTTGTTTTCCAACGTAACCGATATTAGTGGTCAATGTAATTAAATACATGCAATTTATTGTTTTAATCGTTTATTTTACATAGATTATGCTAGGTTAAGTTAAACAAAACAGATTCCATATAAAGATAACACCACACGTCCACACTAGGGATGTGAAAAATGTATCGTTACTATATTAATATCGATATTTTCCTTTCGATACTAGTATTTTTACTCGATACTTTTTCCGATAATTTTACTAATATTAGTACTCACACTCCGGTATCAAATCTGTATCGAAATAAAAAACATTTTTGGTAGTCAATCATGCTAGGATTAAATGTTTACTAAGGTGAACTTTGGAGGAAAAACAAATGAAACTATTTCTTAACTATCACTCATTTTCTACATGTAAGCAAGAAGAACTAACTCTAGCTAGTATGGTAAAACCCTTTATAATATCCATCATACAACACTATTATACCTCCCAAGTTCCAACTCATAAAATAGATGTGATAAACCTAGGTATATTATAATATGGTTAAATCATTATTATTTTCAATGTTTAAATAAATATGAAAATACAATTATTATGATGCAAAAGTTGAAATTATTATTATTACAAGATAAGAAAAACTTTTTCCAGATCAAAATTTCGATTCCGATACTTACTGCTATTGATAATTTTCTTTCGATACAAGTAAGGTATCGATATTTTTCTTTCAATACTTTTAATGAGTACAGTATCGATACTTTGCTTTCGATACCACATCCTTACTCCGCACTCAATAAAAAATGGACCTCAATTGATAGGCACAACATACAGGTTCAAACTTGCACAAAAGTGAGATTTATCACTTTAACCAGAGGGTGCTGGTTATTATACATAATAACATGCTAATGTGAACAATTGCACTATAACATGAAAAATGTATCACATTTACCAGAACTGTTGGTTATTATACTTAAAATCCAGTGATGGTGTATATTAACCTGATCTATCGAACTAACAGTAACATATTATACTCTAGAAATGTAATGCATTTGAAACTAATGAACACTTCGTTCACCTTGAAACGTATAAGTCCTACATTAACGAATTACACTATTACTCAATCTTATAATACTGCAATAATGCACAATAAGATTGCTACTTAACAGAGTGAATGAATTATGTAAGTTAACATGTTAGGTTATTGAATACACAAACTTAGAATGATTTATAAACCATATTTAATATGTTTTAATTAATATTTGTAGGCTTTAACAAACATATAACAGGGTGTAAGAGTACAAAGAGCTCTAAAACAAACACATTCATATTGTATGATTTGTATCATTCATCATATGTCGATAATTTAAATTTTTTGGCATGGTGACGTCACAAAAACAAACAAAAGAAGATATATGAACGCACCCCCCTTCCCCTTTTCCGACATGTTTGGAACCACCGAGTGGCCGAGAACCCAGATATGGCAACACCGCGTGGATGAAAAAAAAAAAAAACTCTGGATGATGGAAAAGAGCGTTAGCGGACTGACCGGTATGGATTGTTGGGCGGTGTCGTTCATCTTTGTGGTTTTAATCACGTTAGCTCTCTAACGTTTCGAGCTTTTGAAGACTCAACCCACCATCACTGAGTTAGTCGAGGTTGGCGTCCAACGAAACGCTCGTACAGGGGTGGAAAAGGGATTGGGGAGGGATGAAGGGGAAGTAGGTTACACTAGACAGATGATAGCCTTTCCTATGTCTCTTTCTTTCTCTCTCTCTCTCTGATGGTCTGTTGGGTTCGGGGACACTCCCAATAATTTCCTGAGAGCTTGGCTGTAATTTGTCGTTTCGGTCCTTGTATGGCCCGCAATGCATGGTGGGAACATGGGGTGGGTTGAAAGAGTTGACCACCATATACATCACCATTCTCGCTTCAAAAACAAAATAGTTTCAAGATGAAACTAACCCTCAACACTCAAATTTTTGTACGAAGGACTTTTTAGAAGAAAAAAAACTTAGTTTAATAGGTATCACATATTTACACCAATGTGGTAGATATGAGGAAGGTAGAATAGTACCGTGCTCCATGTCTTACTACCTGTCCAGGATATCCACATATTTACACTAATGAGGTAGAGATGAGGAAGTTAGAATAGTACCGTGCTCCACGTCTTACTACCTGTCCAGGATATCCACATATTTACACTAATGTGCTAGATATGAGGAAGGTAGAATAGTACCGTGCTCCATGTCTTACTACCTTTCCAGGATATCCACATATTTACACTAATGTGGTAGAGATGAGGAAGGTAGAATAGTACCGTGCTCCACGTCTTACTACCTGTCCAGGATATCCACATATTTACACTAATGTGGTAGAGATGAGGAAGGTAGAATAGTACCGTGCTCCACGTCTTACTACCTGTCCAGGATATCCACATATTTACACTAATGTGGTAGAGATGAGGAAGGTAGAATAGTACCGTGCTCCACGTCTTACTACCTGTCCAGGATATCCACATATTTACACTAATGTGGTAGAGATGAGGAAGGTAGAATAGTACCGTGCTCCACGTCTTACTACCTGTCCAGGATATCCACATATTTACACTAATGTGGTAGAGATGAGGAAGGTAGAATAGTACCGTGCTCCACGTCTTACTACCTGTCCAGGATATCCACATATTTACACTAATGTGGTAGAGATGAGGAAGGTAGAATAGTACCGTGCTCCACGTCTTACTACCTGTCCAGGATATCCACATATTTACACTAATGTGGTAGAGATGAGGAAGGTAGAATAGTACCGTGCTCCACGTCTTACTACCTGTCCAGGATATCCACATATTTACACTAATGTGGTAGAGATGAGGAAGGTAGAATAGTACCGTGCTCCACGTCTTACTACCTGTCCAGGATATCCACATATTTACACTAATGAGGTAGAGATGAGGAAGGCAGAATAGTACCGTGCTCCACGTCTTACTACCTGTCCGGGATATCCACATATTTACACTAATGTGGCAGTGAGGAAGGTAGAATAGTATCGTGCTCCAAGTCTTACTACCTGTTCCGGATATCTACATATTTACACTAATGTGGTAGAGATGAGGAAGGTAGAATAGTATCGTGCTCCACGTCTTACTACCTGTCCGGGATATACATATTTACACTAATGGAGTAGAGATGAGGAAGGTAGAATAGTACCGTGCTCCACGTCTTATTACCTGTCCGTGATATCCACATATTTACACTAATGGGGTGGTGATGAGGAAGGTAGAATAGTACCGTGCTGCACGTCTTACTACCCGTCCGGGATATCCACATATTTACACTAATGTGGCAGTGAGGAAGGTAGAATAGTTCCATGCTCCACGTCTTACTACCCGTCCAGGCTATCCACATATTTACACTAATGGAGTAGAGATGAGAAAGGTAGAATAGTGCCGTGCTCCACGTCTTACTACTGGTCCGGCATATCCACATATTTACACTAATGTGGCAGTGAGGAAGGTAGAATAGTATCGTGCTACACGTCTTACTACCTGTTCAGGATATCTACATATTTACACTAATGAGGTAGAGATGATGAAGGTAGAATAGTACCGTGCTACACGTCTTACTACCCGTCCATGATATCCACATATTTACACTAATATGGTAGAGATGAGGAAGGTAGAATAGTACCATGCTACACGTCTTACTACCTGTCCGGTATATCCACATATTTACACTAATGGGCTAGTGATGAGGAAGGTAGAATAGTACCGTGCTACACGTCTTACTACTTGTCTGAGATATCCACATATTTACACTAATGGGCTAGTGATGAGGAAGGTAGAATAGTACAATGCTCCACGTCTTACTACCCATCCGGGCATTCCACATATATGTTTAGAATAATTTAGTTGATCATGGTGCGATCTATAGGAATTGAATTCATTACTACGTTGAGGGAAGGGATAAAACCATTAAGGACAAACAATCTCCATACACCCGGCTGAATTTTGAGCCTTCGGTTGGCTTCTAGGTCACTTGCAAACCATACATATGCCTTCAACCGTTTGCTCACTTGGGACGATAAGGATTTTCGAATATTTGACACACCAATTAATGAACTTGGCATAATATTAACCACACCTAACGAGTTTTTAACTTTATAAGGTGTTATTAGTTGTTAAGACTCAGAAGACTTTATAAAACCTGTTCCTCTTTATTGAAAGGTCATCCCTGCTCTAGAGTCATTTATAACAATGGACGATTCAATCAATATTGTTGCGTTCTATTTAGAGAGAAGCGTGTGTTACACATTGAAGAGCTCCTTTGGACTAATGTGTTAAGGTAAGCATTCCCTGTTTGCCTGTGAAGATAGTTTCAATAAGTGCACCCACTTAAGTCCATAATATCAATCATTTCTGTCTCTATCACTTAGTTGGTGTCCTAGTTTCATCATCCATCTGGGGGTCCTCTTCCATGAATCTACAAGTAAATACTTGTTATTATAATCGACACTTTATAATAAACAACTGTTTTTACAAGTAAGTTTAAAGTTTGTCATAAAGATTCTTGCAGCTTAAATGTAATTGTAAATAAAAAAAAGTATTTTCTACAAGTCTCAGCAAGTAAATAAAATACTTTACAAATGCAATTTTAAAGGATTATTTGTACATAATTAATTTAGTATACCACTTTAATGAATAAATTACCTTTGTGAATATTTTAAGACAGGTGTGTACTATTTTACAGACTTATGACGAGGCTGTAGATAAGGTTATTATTGAGGTTAGGAGATGGCCACGTATAAATATTCACGAATGAGTTCATTGAAAACTTAGATACTCTTACAAGATATAGGTCATTATTGTTGTAAAAATAAATTAGCAACTTCCTTAGTTCAGGAAAAATTAAATCGCGTAGTACAGTGATATTTAGTCTCAAAATAAAGTAAATTATTGTGATGTACTGTACCTCATTAAATGACATTATTTTATTAATTTAAATCTTAACTTCAAGTTAGAAAGCTACAAACAAAAGTATTTAAATTTCTTAATTTTAATATATGTATTTTAAAATTTTACTATAAAGTTCACAAAAATATTTTAAAATGAATTGTGTCCTACTTTTGGTTGCTGAAACAATGGGAACTAAATAGGATTTTTCTTTATCACCTCGTCTTACTACCTGTAGGATTTATTTAATATTCTACTTATGAATAAAACAGTTGACTTGTAAATGCTTTCTACAGGTGCTCTAGAATTTACAAATCAAACTATTGTCCTTATGAAACCATTTATATTTACAATTATTGTAAATCATTCATTTGTAAGTTGTAAATTGTAGACATGTAGTTTTATGAAACAGGATCTGGAATGTATCAGCCAACCTTACGCCACTGGAGGAACTTAATGCTGATACATAACAATATATATATATATATATATATATATATATAATATTCTGAAAATTGAAAAATGACACCTGGACACGGGAATCGACCCGAGACCTCTGGCTTAGTACGCCAATGCTCTAACCACTGAGAAAATGGCAGCAAAAAGCCAACTACCGAGTTGTAGATGGCTGCGTTATCTGATGGCTCGTGATATTAATATAATCACATATTTGTAGCCGACGATTTCCGCACGTCCATCATAGACTCTGCCTTAAAATATGAGTGACGAATAACCTAAGGCACGGGACGAATCCTGGATAGCTCAGTGGTTAGAGCATTGGCGTACTAGGCAAGAGGTCCCGGGTTCGATTCCCGTGTCCAGGTGTCATTTTTCAATTTTCAGAATATGATATCTAGATGGAGTAATTCCCACTAATAAGCATAAATAATAGCTCTGGCTATTAATTCTTAATATATATATATATATATATAGTCCGATGTCTTAATTCAGTCTGTAGCATGTCTGTCAACTGAGCTAAGGGTCTCGGGCTCGATTCCCAGCATGGACCAAAAATTTATCATTTATGAAATGTGGATTTACCCTTTCATAGTGAAGAATTAACGGCAGAGGACTGGATGATGTGCCTGTCCTATTCTTTATTTATATTATAAGGCACATGAAGCTACGACAGGATTAGCAAGCCGGTAGTGCAAAATGTAATATTTGAATATAAAAGTGGCTTAGGTCACAGGCTGGAAACAGAAATAGATGTAAAGTAACATAATATAGTCATATTGTTTAGTGGTGATAGAATTTTGAAAGCGAAATACTGAATTTAACAAAGTATTAAGTATTTAAACATAATATAAACTCTAGGTAACCCCTCCAGTAGATTCTATATTAAATTAACGTACCTTCACTATTCATGAATATAGAAAATGTTATACCTTTTAAAATCTTAATATTTTTTTGAATTTTGTATATGCACTAATATCTTTCCCCGTAATGTTTTGTGAGTTTTTTTTATCAAGGGGTTCTTAAAATATTTAAACAGACAATACCACTAATATATCCTTTTTTTACAAAAGCCTGGTTTTAATGTCTTAATTTTAATCTACTCGTATATATATTTATTGATACAAACTCAATAAACCTACACAGTTAGCATATTAAAAACGCTGTGAATAAATAAATGTATTGTGTTTTACTATAGCCCACAGCTTGCATCATGTAAACCAAATACAAATTCTGGAAAATGTGTACATAGCTAGATATGATGAAACGTGAAATATATATATTCCTTGTGCGTTAATGCATATTAGAAATATTTATGTTTATGCTATCTAGTGTAAACTCAATATTTATTCATTAACTATATGTTCCTCCTGTGTAAATATGCACCTTAATGTCAATATTTTATTAATTAGTTAATGTGTTTTAAATATATACATGTTCCTTCGTTAAAAAATGTGTATTAAATATATATGTTATTTTGCTGTGTAAATAGTTATGTATTAAATAACTACGAACTTCTGCCATTTAAATGCTTAATTATGCTGAATGTTCCTTCTGAGTAAATATGTACCCAATAACTGAATGTTCCTGATGTATAAATTTATATTTAACTGATACATGCTCCTGCTGTGTGAATATGGATTATTTTTGGTTATTTGTATTGTTTATTAAAATTTTTGTTTGCAGTTTTAAATAAACCCATCATAAACTCTTACCATATGATGTATTATTAAAGGTTGAATTAATTCGTAATTTAGTTATCAACAAAGATAACGTATCAAATAAACATATATATATATTCACATCCCTAGAGTGGGTTTACAAAATTACTATAATGCCTTTGACAGGTGATAGGCTAATCATGACTACCCTACTTATCGATTAAACAGAGCCAATAAATGGCTTTGTATTGAAATGATAAGTGAAGCAAGGGCTTAAAATAGGATATGCCATTCATAAAGGTATGTGTATGCATTCTGGGACTGACGCCGTACATTACCCAATATTAATTCAAAAGTGACATATACCGGATGGTTAACATAATATATTAATGAAGTTTCTATGAGCCAAAGGTCCAATGATATATCAAACGGATCATATTTCCTCTTCACACGTCATTTTTTAATAATGAATTAATTTCAAATGGAAACAGACATATTATATTCTGAAACAAGCATAAAGTTTTTTTTTGTATTGTAGAAACTGAGTGAAAACTTGACTTACATGATTAAAATCATACCACATATGTTTTATAGTTACGCCTAGGACATACTTACTTTATTTTATTTAGCATTTGCCCATGGCTTCACTCCCATTTAACAACACATTCGATACTTTAAATGCTAGATAAGAATGAAACTTAGTTGAGATCAGTACTTAATGTGCGTACGTAGATTCACCTGGCAACTTATGTGCCCGCAGCACTAACCGCGAAGTATGTTCATCGATTACGCTTGGGTTTTTTGACACTACCTATCTCGCTGATGAGATAGCGTGATTGCTTACCATGTTCCCTGAAAAATAAGAAGTACAACAGATAAAGCCGTGTCTCAATCTGATTATTTTTGAGTTTACTGGCAACAAACCAACAGACACTCAGAAAGACAATCTAATGTACTGCCTTAGAGTTTTATTACATGTATAGATAATGGAGTAGGAATTAAGATGGTACCCGATTCAATTGTCGCATTGTTTAATGCAGGGGTCGGCAACCTTTTAGTAGTGTTGTGAAGAAGTAATATTGCAAAGTAGCTCAGCGTGCCAATCAACCTAAGCTCGCCCAAATCGTTCATATTTTTATACTAATTAGCTAATACAACTTTTAAAACTAATTTAAGTTTATCTTGTAAAATATAAATGTGACAACCTGTTTCTAAATCGAAAGCAGTAAATAACTACTGTTTCTTGAATATTTAATATTTTAATAAAAATAAGAATAAATACAAAAGTTATAAACGTGTTTAGCAAAATTTAAGTTCTGAAAATGTTGTTTTTAAATTTTGAAATAAAACAATTGAATCTCTTAAACATAGAACACGTTGATATTAAAATTATTACTCAAATGAATGGTTTTAATTAAAAATAAAGGCTTTATACTATTTTCATTCAAATCGCTCAGCGTACCGTTGGAAATTGTTCCACGTGTCACTCTTGCTACGCGTGCCGTAGGTTGTCGACCCCTGATTTAAGGCGTCGCTCTCGCAATGGACTGGACTGCCGATGACTGGGAGATTTGGATTTGAATTCCGGTCAGGTTTACCGAAGGTTACATCAGACTGAAGCCCTTAAAGTAATTTTGCCGAAATATTGAGTGTGTCCATTTTGGTTATAATATTTATAAATGTTTTGAAATTAAATTTAATCAAAATTGTTGGTGCCGATTTTGAGAAAATTGACTTTTTATCTTTTTTCCCTTCTGTAAACTACCCTTAATTTTAGGGATAGATATCCAATTCCAAAAAATCCTCGGGGCAACCCTATGAAAACCCTAGATACCAAGTTATAGCCCGATCGGTAAAATAGTTTAGGCTCTGATTGGAGGTACAGACAGACAGACCGACGGACGGAAATTCATAAACCACTTTTTCGGTTTCT
>CABFWB010002117.1:13494-31033 GCA_902151455.1 Timema bartmani | reverse complement strand
GGGGGGTCATGAAACGTCGAGATTCATCAAAATCTCGAGTTCTATTTTTTTGACGATCACATTATTTTCTCTACCTGTAAGATAGCGAGAAAGTAAAAAGAGATGGTGGACGTCGAGTCATAGTGTGATGGCGTCTCTTCTTTTATTTCGTTTGGTGCCAATGTGAAGCGATCTACTAGACAATGGAACCTTGAGGAAGTTCGGATGCACTAGTCACAGCTGGCTTTGCCTCCAACCAACCAGCAGTGGCACTCACCAGAAGCACATGGATAAGATTGCAGAGAAAGGGAAAGTTTAGAACCGAGAGCTTGCGAAAAGAACAATTATGAGTTTGGAAAGTTTCATTTGCCAAACCGACAGTTTGTTCAGCGGACATTATATAACACACATGTATATACAAAAAAAAAAAAAAAAATGGTACGTGGTCTGCTAGAATTTCAGTGTCCAACTTGGTCCACCATATTTGTTGCAGGCTCAACGCACAGCGAATCGCTCGTTTTCCTGCCTCAGTTGGGATTTACTGCTCCGTTGCGCGCCAGTTTTCCGCTTTGCTGCGCTCTCCTCCTCCCCTCCTACTCATCCCCAAAAACCCCCTCACCCTCCCACACACACACCCACGCTGGCTCCAACCACCCATACATCTCGCTAACGCCTGTGCCCCATTGTAGTAGCACTACGCCGAGCATCACGTCCAATGGACGCGTTCTACTGCGAGCTGGCTAGCGTCCTGCAATATGGACACATTTTTAAAAGGCCATTTTACATTATGTGGATTGCTTTGATGATATACAGAACTCAGTTTAGGCGTAGTTTATTGTTAGTTTGAAAGCGTTTGAAAGATGTACTTAGTGTTATTGGCTCGTATTAAAATAAAAAACACATACACATTTTGGAGTGTTAGTCCTAAGAGGTTATAAAAATGATTCCTCTTTTAAGCTAAATAAATGTCTTATTGTCCGTCTGGGATGTCTACATATTCACACTAATGAGGTAGAGATAAGGAAGGTAGAATAGTAACGTGCTCCACGTCTTACTACCTGTCCAGGATATCCATATATTTACACTAATGTGGTAGAGATGAGGAAGTTAGAACAGTACCGTGCTCCACGTATTACTACCCGTCCGGGATATCCTCATATTTACACTAATGGGGTAGAGATGAGGAAGTTAGAATAGTACCGTGCTCCATGTCTTACTACCTGTCCGGGATATCCACATATTTACACTAATGAGGTAGAGATGAGGAAGGTAGAATAGTACCGTGCTCCACATCTTACTACCTGTCCGGGATATCCATAGATTTACACTAATGTGGTAGAGATGAGGAAGGTAGAATAGTACCGTGTTCCACGTCTTACTACCTTACCAGGATATCCATATATTTACACTAATGTGGTAGAGATGAGGAAGTTAGAATAGTACCGTGCTCCACGTATTACTACCCGTCCGGGATATCCTCATATTTACACTAATGGGGTAGAGATGAGGAAGTTAGAATAGTACCGTTCTCCACGTATTACTACCCGTCCGGGATATCCACATATTTACACTAATGAGGTAGAGATGAGGAAGGTAGAATAGTACCGTGCTCCACATCTTACTACCTGTCAGGGATATCCACATATTTACACTAATGGGGTAGGAATGAGGAAGGTAGAATAGTACCGTGCTCCACGTCTTACTACCTGTCAGGGATATCCACATATTTACACTAATTGGGTAGTGATGAGGAAGGTTAGAATAGTACCGTGCTCCACGTCTTACTACCTGTCCGGTATATCCACATATTTACACTAATGGGGTAGTGATGAGGAAGGTAGAATAGTAACGTGCTACACGTCTTACTACCTGTCCGGGATATCCACATATTTACACTAATGGGGTATAGATGAGGAAGTTAGAATAGTACCGTGCTCCACGTCTTACTACCCGTCCAGTTTATCGTTAGTAACTAATATACTCATGTAGGTATAATGTGGTTAGATTTAGAGTAAATATACCCAAATTTGATGGAAGGAAGAATATTAAATCATTAAGGAATTAATCACCTTACTACAACCGGGAGATTTTGGATCCCGACCTCCTGGCCTCCATAATACCAGTCAATACAAGACTGATGCCTGTTTTTATCGTGTACCCAACTGCGTCCAGATTCTGGTATTAGACATAAATACTGACTTACAAGGTTAAAATGGTATACATCATATGATATACTTTCAAAATTAACAGATTCACTTTTGTGTTACATAACATGAGGTAGGAAATAATGAGCGGTCATAAATTTTACCTTCCATTTTCCTTCATTTTTCAATCTAATTTTTACAAACTAATATCTATGATTATTTTTTATCTAAAAAAGTTTCAAATTAATATTTTTTAAGTAGAATAGAATATAAAACATTTTTTAAAAAATAAAAATATATGTATTTGTATAAAATAATCCATAAAGTACATGAATTATACAACATAATGGTTAAATAAAACTATAAATGCATTTAATGAAATATATAAATAAACACATCAATATAGCTAGCCTACAGATTAAAATAAATTACTAAAGGATTTTTTATTTATAACTAGGAACACTAGATAATATAAAATGTTATGGTATTATATTAGGTTGAATAGATCACCAGTAGTTGTATTTAAAATATTGTGGTCACCTTTTGTATTATATATATATATATATGGGTTTTTGCTTAATGTTTTATTTTTTAATCTACACATTTAATTTTAATTTATTTTTTATATTCTTAGTTGATTATGTGAAACAATATAGGTCACAATAACGCTTTATCATTATTAATATTTTTATTCATGTACGGTCCGAATTTACACTACAGTGTATGTTAGTTTTAACTTCGGTCGATATATCGGGCGAGGCATTTAAGTTGAGACAGTAGAATATCCCAAAAACAAAGCATTTTATAAAAAAATGTTTTGAACAAAAGTCTTTTGTTTTTGAGGGAGAAAGAAATCATAAGCACTAATTAATTTTGACTTGTTATTTCAAAATCAACTATGATTTTTTTAAAATGAAAACAAATATTTTAAACATTATTTTAATCTAATAAAAAGGCCAAAAACATTTTTTATTTGATATCAAATGTTTGAAGATTTTAATTGTAGCCTATTTTTTATAACAATTTTTTTTCAATAACTAAATGCATTATTATTTACAAAATTACTTTAATAAATGTTCATTGTGATTAAAAATAACATTGATACACCTTTAATGTAATACAAATTCTTCTAGTAAATACAAGTAAAAATATCTTCAAAAAGCGATGTCAGATATAAAAAAATGTTTCAATTAAAATATGTTTGTTTTCTGTGTATAATTAAATCTCGTTACAAATATTATAGGTTTTAACTTAAAAAAAAAGTTGACCTCTAATGCCATCAAACAAAAAAAAAACTAGTGGTGCTCTATATCACCCTAAAAAACTATCAACTTTTGTCCTAGTAAGATTTGATGCCAATAATAATAATAATAATAATAATAATAATAATAATAATAATAATAATAATAATAATAATAATAATAATTTTTGTTCGAAACAATTTTTCCTAAAATGCTTTGTTTTCAGGATATTCTGATATCTCAACCTAAATGCCTCACCTAGTTAAACCAACCTGTCTACATAAAATATAGCTAACTACTATTATACTATTCATTTAGGGTCTTTATTTCTTTATGTTCGTTGTCATTGGTCAACAGTTTCTATATTTCAGAAACCCACTTCGGTGGTGTAGTTGGCTAATGCGCTAGTTTCTTGTTGATCTAGATTGCCGAGGATGGGGAGATCGAGGTTCGAATCTCGTTCGGGTGAACTAGGGTGGTTTTTACTAAATAGTTTTCCCCTCTCCCTCCACGCGAATGGGGGTTCACTTCATCTACATTCAACCTTGGTAATTCCTAACCCATTAGCGTAATTAGTACTTAAGCGAATAACCCGAACGGGTAGTAAGACGTGGTGCTAAGTATTATTATTATTGTTTTTATTATTGTTATATTTTAGAACTTTGCTTGAAAGGGGGATGTACTAAAAAATAGATGACATTAATATAAACTCCACCGCAGTGGTGGTAAAGTGGCTTAAGTCGTTACACTTAAACTGAAATATGTCACTGTTGATGGTGATATTGGAGCTCAAATCCTGGCGTATAAATGAAACTATAAATGAAACCTTACAAATAGAATCGAATTACTGGGTGTTAAAAGTACGGATCTAGGAATGTGGGGTAGATTTGACACCCATCCATAGTTAAGTTATAAAAGAGGTCGATCTAGGGAAACGGGGTTTTATTTCTAGTAAGATGTTAGAAAGTGTTCATAATTTGTACACGGGTCTAACCTACTACCCTGTAAGTACATAATATATGGACGATATAATTGTGTGTTTTGGTAAAATTGGATGAATCTTTGCACTATCCAAATTATGTGACAACATGAAAGCTCAGGAAGGCTCAATGCTTACGCGATATCATTATAATAACGCTTGATGAAGAAATAACACACAGTGATCGATTAGAAATATCCTGAGTAAGCAACCAACACCATGGAATATATTTGGAGGACTATGATGGTCCTGAGCTATAAAACCACCCCATGAGATAGAATAAATGTTATAGAATAGTTCCCACGAACAACATTATGGAATAGAATTATTTACATTTTTTTATATAAATTAATCAGCCCCATGAGAGTGAATATATCCACAATTCATCCAAATAATCTTTCAAATCAATGAAGTCTCACATATACCGACACGGGAGCATGAAACCCGAGTGGAAATTTAAATGATGGTAGTTACAATTAGTTCCCACGCAAGCAAACATATGCTTTTGACATCTCTTTTTCCGTAAGTATATAATAACTGTATATATGCAGTCTTATTGCTGTATTTATTATACAAGTGTATCATTCAATCTTATCCTACATAAGTATTAGGCTTTTTAAAACTAATCAAGAATATCACTACTATTGCCATTACTCTTTTTAATCGAGATAATTATTTAAATTAAATGCCTAAATCTGAATTAGAAATTTATACTTACAATACTCTTATAAGTTCATCGTAAATATATTAGATGAGATTTTTAATTTAATAATAATTATAATGTAGCTATGTATATAGGCATTTGATCGTACTAAATAAAGACTAGAAGTAAATTTATATTATGAGATCCGAACCACAGATTATAGCTTTAAGATTCTTTATGGGAATCTTCACGTGCCCAAGTTCGGTAGGATTCTTGTAGAAATGACAAATTACAAAATAAGTATTTATTTGTTTGAGGTATTTTAACGTGTACTTTTTGTACCGACTGATTATATACCAACACACGACTTACAAACTAACTTGAATCTAGAACAAACACAACATCCAGCCTCCCAGCTGTTAATTCATTATGGTTAAGGGGAAAACCCAAATTTCACAAATGATATATTTTTAGGCCATGACAAAAATCAAGCCCGGGACCCCTAGCTAATTAGATAGACACGCTACTGATTGAGATAAGGTGACTGTAAAGTCATAAAATAGTAACATACATTTTTGTAGTCTGCATTGATAAAATTATATACTATTATTAGTACCATATTTATGTATGTGGGTTTACCCTTACAAATTGAAGAATTAATGGCTGGGGGCTGGATGTTGTGTTTGTTTTATATTTAAGTTAATTCATGTCATGTGCGGATATAAGCAGTCGGTTTAAAAGGTACATATTAAACAAAAAAAACCAACTTAATATTTATACTACATCAAAAGAAACATCTGAAGATCAAATGACATGACGTATAATTATTGAACTGGTTTTAATTGATAGTATAACTGTCAAAAAGTTTTTCTCCCTATTGACTGTACTGGACATTATAATGATATTTTATGTGGACACTAATACCCTTACAGTTTGACGTCAAAGTTGATATTAATTTATAGAAGGAAATATTATTAAATAATGTATTTAGGAAGCCAATGCAGACATGGAGTAGTAACAGTAAAACCCAGTTGTTTGCTTTAATGAGCTAACAACTGATTTATTACCCTTCATAGGAAAAAAGATAACATGGAATGATATTTTCTTAGCAAGGTAGCTACATTGTTTCCTTTTTGAAACTTGAGTGCTATATCATAAGAAACTTTGGAAAGAACATCTTCAACATGAGTGTGTCAAAAACATTATTTTTTTTTAATCAAAACGTTGTATTGTGTGATCCTCTTCTGCACGAATACGTTATTATCTATTTAAACTTGCAAGCCTTGTAAGGTTCTTGGAATCTTATTCATCCCCAAGCCAGAAATCACTCACTTTGTTGAGTTTTCAACTCGATGGGACGTAACACAGTTTGGATTGAAAGAGCTGTTACTGAAGTTTGTGAAAACGGAATCTTGCCCCAAGTTTTGTGGTTTGTATACAAAGTTGTAGCTCATGATTTGCTGTATGTCAAACGATAAGGAAAAGAGGCAAAAAACTTTCTGATAACTTCATTCAATAGTGTTTATTAATAAAGTATTATTAGTTTTGATGGAACAATAACTATAGGAAATGTGTGTTTATCACTTTATGGGGGAAACTATAAATAATAAATGTAATTAATTATTTTGAGCACCGTGTCTTACTATCCGTTCTGGTTATATGTTTATATACTAATTACGCTAATGGTTTTAGGGATTAGGAAGGTTATATTTATAAAACGTGTTACCACATTTACACGGAGGGGGAGTGGAAATCCATTTAGGGAAAACCACTATCAGTGCTCCCGATCTAGATTCGAACCTCGATCTCCCCGTCATTAATAGTCTTGTCTACTACAATAGTAGCGCACTAGACCATGCGGACACCGAAGAGGGTAAATGTTATTAAAAAACTTAGTTTTGATAAGAAGAAAATGTATATGAAAATAATATATTTATTTAGAGCAATCAATAGCACGATTTTATCACTGTTAACTTTTTTTTTAGCACCACGTCTTACTACTCGTTCAGGTTATATGATTATGTACTAATAACGCCAGTGGTTTTAGGGATGAGAAAGGCTATATTTATAGTAAGTGTATCATCATTTGTGGGGAAGGAGAGTGGAAAACCATTTAGAATAAACCATCCTAAGAGTACCCAACCGAGATATAACCCCGATCTCCCCATCTTTGGCAGTCTAGTAGATTGCCAGAGTAGCACCTTAGACTATGCGACCACCGAAGTGGGTCAGAACTTGTTAAAACTATACCTGTGTGTGTGATATGTTCTCGTACACATGGTCCCTATTTGACCAATAATGTATATGCTCTGCTCTAATGCCACACATGTGAGATTTATTTTACATTGATCACCGATTAATGATCGCTCTATTGAATACTGAGAAAAGCTATAGTTTATATTAACTATGACTGCCATGGAAGCACTCTACGTCACGCTACTGGACTTTAGTATGGCTAAGAATAATATTAGAAGATATAACCGTAGCTACAAAGTGAATGAATGAATGGATGAATGAATCTTCTACATTGTGACAGCAAAATTGAAAAACTAATTTTAATGCAAGATGATTAAAAGAGAAGACATCAAAGACTTTTACTATATTTTATCATTTCATGAATTTTGATTTTAAAAAAAATCAACGAAAAATTTTGTACTTATTATAAACTCGATACTGTTTACAGTTTTCAGCTGTAAAATATTTTATAAAAGACCTCGAAATACGGCTTAAATTGTTAATATATTTTACTTTTACACAGAAAAACTGCTAAACAAACCAATAAATTGAATACGATGGTTTCTTTAATGGTAAAAAAAAAAAATTCTAGTCTAGTGTCACACATATTAATTTGTATCTTTGAATAGTTTTTATGTTTCTGTATTTTAGGTCAATATCTACAGCCTATGTTATTAAGTGGTATTCATAAAAAATAGTTTAAAAACATTCTAGAAAGTGTATGGATTCAAAAAATCTATGAAACTAGAAACTAATATAAAGAAAGAATTAAGGAAAACAAATTTATAAAAATATGATATTTAGATTTTGCTATAACCGTAATTAACAAATATAATAGCTTTGCTATTTAATCCATCATGATGTGTGATTTGATACAGTTGTAAATGTACTACACACTTTGCTCGTTGGGGGCTCCGCCCTCAAACCCCCAGAGAGTTTTCTTTGCAAGTGGTTGTATATTAATTTAATTCCAGCGTTGTTTTGAACGTAACAACTTAAAGTTACCGGTATTGTATTGTATATACCGCACTGACTTTAAAGTTGCTCCGCCATTTTGAATTTTCTTAGGGGTTAAAATTAATTTTTTTAACTTTTTGGAATTTTCCGGTCGGTTATAGGCTAGAAGCAATAAGTTTGCCCAATTTCAAGTTTCTAGCTCATCAGGAAGTGGGTAAACATTAATGTCAGTGAGTGAGTGAGTGAGTCAGCCATGTGGCTTTATAGTAGTATAATTTAAAATAAAAAACATTTTTATTTTGCTGTCAAAACTGATGATATTTCACAATATAACTAGTTTTATACTATTTATCAAAAGGGAAGACTGCTTATCATGTTACCTTCCGTAAGCATATTTAATGATTACACTAATGAGCTAATGATGAGGAAGTGTACCAACATTTGCGTGGAGCGAGAGTGGAATACCATTTTTGGGAAAAGCTAGATAGACCCGACCGTGATTAGAACCCCGATCTCCCTGTCACCCGTTGTCTAGTCCAACACGGGAGTGACGCCTTAGATCATGTGGCCAGTGAAGCAGGTTACTTCTAATTATTTCCCACTTATGTACTTTTTAGAATAGACCGGATGGGTATATTTTGATACTGATCAAGGAAAATTACATTTTTTTCAAATTATGTCTTTATTTTCTATCTTAGCGATATATATTTCCTACATTTTTGGGGTAACTGCGATGTGAAATTTGAGAACATCGGGTTCACTGGCATTTAAAATATAGCTGCAAGCCGGTGTTACGCAAAATGCCACAAAGTAAACTCCTTTATTTAAGTCTTAAGCTCTCTTCATTAAATAGCTCGAAAATAAGTAGGTTTTATTTTATTATTATTAGCACCTCGTCTTAGTATCCGTGCGTGTTATACGCACTTACGCTAATGTCTAATGGTAGGGTGGTTGTGAGATGAAATGGAGGACCTACAATTTAACGTAGAATCCGAACCACGGTGGAGGCCTGGCACTCCACACATTCACAAGTTGTGATTAATACACGTCTTGTCAGAGGTGAAGGAAGGGTTTGGTGATCAGATAAATCTGTGCTGGGACCAGCGATTGAACCCCGGACCCCCAGTACAGAAGTATGACACCTTACCCCTAGACCGCCAGGTCAGAGTAGTTTTATTAAATTTTACTAAATGTTCATCTTATTTTGAAATATCACAAATGAAATGACTACGAATTCAATATGCAATTTGTATAACTCTGTACTGAATCAACACTTATAAATACCATATTCTTTAAATTGAAAAATGATACATGAACACGAAAATCGAACCCGGTACCTGTGGCTTAGTACGACAATACTCTTACCACTGAACTATTCAGGCGTCATCCCGTGCTCAGGGCCATTCTTCACTCAAAATTCTAGGCAGAGTCTGTAATGGACGTGCGGAAATCAATTAAGATTGCGAGCTATCAGGTAACGCAGCCATCTTTGACTCAATAGGAATTCATGCTACTAATTATTATACTACTATAAAGCCACATGGCTGACTCACTGACGTTAATGTAAACTTGTAATTTGCCAAACTTATAGCTTCTAGCATGTAACCGACGGGATGGTTCCAAAAAGTTTAAAATTTTTAATCTTTAACCCCCCAAATAAATTCAAAACGGCGGAGCAACTTTAAAGTCGTGTGGACCTTTCTTTGGAGATCTCTTGTGACTAAACGGTAAGACCTATAAAAAAACGGATTGCACCAGCAGCAACGGATCTGGAAAGATTCACAAGTTTGGTACAAATACTTTTTATCGTATCTCCATCGGTTAAACTTTAGATTTTAGGTAAATTTTACACATTTTCCACACATTTTTTAATTTTCCTTCACCCTTATGGGACAGCTAGAATCATAAAATTTGGCAGGCATATTGGCACATCCAATTGCCATAGGCGTGCCAAATTTGATTATTATAGCTGCCCTATAAGTATGGAGAAACTAAAATAATGTGTGAAAAATACAATGCAATACCGGTAACTTTAAGTTGTTAAGTTCAAAACAACGCTGGAATTACATTAGTTTACATCCACTTGCAAAGAAAACTCACTGAGGGTTTGGGGGCGGAGCTTCCAAAGAGCAAAGCGAGCATCCTTATAAGGATGTACTTTCTGTAATTTTTACTTTAAGAGCTAAGCTTTGCCCAATATCTTGTGGCAGCGATAATTGCTCTATACACTCCTATAGGATACATCCACACAGACTCTAGTTACTATGGTGACTCAAGCTGTGCTCGCACGCATCTTTGAACCATGGAAGACCTTAGTGATAGCAAACAAAGATAAGTTTTACTATCCGAAAGGCGAAATTTATTATGTACTTCCTTAAGTAATGGAGAGGTTTTTCTCTGAGTGGGTGATTATATCTCGGTTGTTTACGTCCGATTTGGTCTCGAAAAGGGAAATAAAACCATCAGAACTATCTTTTTTTAAGTATACTGAAATTGTCTTCATGTCTGTGTCAGAGTGGGTGGTTGTCTGCATTCCTGTGTTAAGAGTGGATAGAGAATCTCCTAAACTTTCTCTATTGAGTGTTTTATACAGGATGTACCGTAGCATGAGAGGTCAGTGGTTGAGGTGACATGGCGGTCTAGGGGTAAGGTGTTAGACTTCTGTGCAGAGGGTCCGGGGTTCAATCCTTGGTCCCGGCACAGATTTATCTGATTGCCAAACCCTTCCTTCGCCTCTAACAAGACGTGTATTAATCACAACTTGTGAATTCGTGGAATGCCAGGCCCCCACCGTGGTTTGGATCCCACGTTAAACTGTAGGTCCTCCATTTCATCTCACAATCACCCTACAATTACACATTAGCGTGCGTATAGCCCGAACGGTTAGTAAGATGCGGTGCTAATACTACTACTACTACTACTACTACTACTACTAATAATAATAATAATAATAGTTCAATGGTGGACAGGAGACATAAAAACAATGAAAAATCTCATATAAACATATAATGTCCCATTTGACCTTGTTTCCGAATTACAGACAAGTTATTCCATTAAACTGTTTGCATACAATACTATCTCTCGACCTGTTGGCTACGCCCTGATTTGGGTAGGAATAACAGTATCTAGTAGTCATTACATTCAATAATCGGCCCCGTGGTGTAGTGGTCAGTTCACATGAATACGAGGTATAGGGTTCGATTCCAGGCTGGTACCTCGGGTATTTTTCCTGAAAAGGGAATTACCCCAAAGGTCACCAAAGTTTGGTTAGTAAGGCTTAAATTAGGTTTAAGAATCTGCACCGGTTCTACACCCTCATACTCACTATCACCATCCCCTCATCTCATCAGGACATGGAAAGAGCCTCCACGGAAAGGATGTACGATTAGTACATTTTGGCATTCCCTGGACAACGGTACATTAGTACTGGGTAGTATTTACACGACTGGGCTATGACTGCTGTAGATCAGATGCGTAATATCATTATTACTTAAGTTACTAAAATAATTATAATATATTCACACATTAAGTTAAGTTATATTCAACTGTCATGTTTGAGTTTACTAAACTGTTGTTCCAAACAATATCAGAGTATAAATAATTTGTTCTCTGGGATATTCCTGGTTATTCCACACACCAGATATTTTTGAAAAAGTAGGACATTTTATGACACGATGACTGCAGGATTGCGTTCGGGCTGAAGGTGGCCATTTTGAACACTTACTTTAATGTAAATTAGCTCCCCATTTCGAGAGTACAAACATGACTATAGCTCGGAAACATGTTTATATGGACTTTTTTCATAATTTTTTTGTTTTATCTGTACACTAATAAAGTGGGTCTCCCACTTTATGGTTCATCCTCTATATACTTATAGTATACTTATACTTAGCACCGCGTCTTGCTACCCGATCGGTTTATACGCTTAAGTACTAATTACGCTAATGTGTCAGTAATTGGGAGGTTTGAATATAGAGGAAGTGAACCTACATTTGCGTGGAAGGAGAGGGTAAAACAATTTAGGGAAAACCACCCCAGTTCATCCGAGTGAGATTCGAACCTCGATCTTTCCGTCCTCGGCAGTCTAGCTCAACACGAAACTTGCGCGTTAGCTAACTACGCCACCGAGGCGGGTTGCTTATAGTAATTTGCTTGCATAAAGCGTACAACCCGAATAGCTAGTAGGACTTAGTGATAAATAATAAAAACATAAATATTTGCACAATACATGTTTCGGTGACCACTCTCTCAGTTTCAGTAGACCAGACTGCTGATTAGAGGGAGATCGAGGTTCAAATATTGGTTGGGTGTACTGAGAGTGGTTTTTCCAAAATTATTTTCCAGTCTCCCTCCACACAAATGTGGGTAAATTTCCTCTAAATATAACTTTATTAATCCCTAAAACCATTAGCGTAATTAGTACTTAAGCGTATAATCTGAACAGGTAGTAAGAGGTGGTGCAAAAATAAAAACTGCACATACATATATACATACATACATACATACATATATGCATATATAGTATGAATATATACATACATAAATGCATATATGCATTATACATATATACACATACATACATCAATGCATAGGCCTATATATACACATACAGACATCAATGCACATATATACATACATATAAGCATATTTACACTATATATATTAATATATATATATATATATANAAACACACACACATATATATATATATATATATATATATAGTAGAACTTTTTAAATTTGAAGTCCAAGGGTTTCCTAAAGAAATTCAAACCATACAAAATTCAAATTAACCATTTTTATGAATATCTCAAAATACCTCAAAATATGTCATGCTATATAAAAAAAACACATCCATGCTATAAATGCTAAATACAACACACAAAAACATTATATATACATGAAATGTAATCATACATTTAAAAACAAAATATAAAAACTCAGAAAAATTAACATACTATAATTGCAGACTTAAATGAGTCGGTCAGGGCACTGTCACGTGATTACATCGTCACACAGAAGCGATGAAAGCCGAGCCAATACATACCCTACTCTAGGAAATCTACTCGCCGCAGGTACAGAATTTCCCACGTTCTCTTTTACTAGGCGTCAATAACTCTTATCTAGTGATTTAATAAAGATTGTTTATTTAGGTGTGAAATTAGTACAAACTCCATAAACAATTAACAAGATATAGGCTTCAAATTATCCAAATATTTCTTCCTTCTAAAATTCGAATTAAATTTTAGTTTTTACCTTTGATTTAGATAGGAGTTATTTCAGTTCGAACTATCCAATTTTTCGAACTAACCAATGTCGAACTAGCCATATCATAACACACACACACTATATATATATATATATTATTAATCAATTCCTTTCGATAATGATTCCCAAAACTCTACCAAACCTATTTTTTATTTTATTTTGTGATCAAAAGTCTTAAATCTAATAAAAAAAACACTAAAAGGTGTGCTTTTAATTTGTTATTACATTTTTATTAGGAATACATATACTTTACCAATGTAAATTGAATTTACAAATTTATATTTCGAAATTTTAAAGGCTGCAGTTGAGAACTGTCACTACAAAATGGACGCAAGCTGCATCAACGGCCTGGATATTTGTTTAAAATAAAACTCTTTTGTATTGTGTCACTTGAAAATACTTTCGCCACTTAGCTATTTTCCCTTAAAAGTCTATCCTTTTTCTTTTTCTTACAAATTGTGTTATTTTTACATGCACCTTCTGAACCAAAATATGATATCAGCATACAGTTCAAAAACTAACTCAATCCTAGAACCGATGTAATAAATTATATCTAGTTCGTCAGCCGTTAGTTTATCACTGTGAAAGGGGAATCACCTAAAACGTTTACACCTGGTGTTTTATTAAAGTAAATTACGACAGACGATCCAAAATACTCCCCATTATTATAATTACCATTATTTACATACCCTATTATTATTATTGTTAGGTGTTCTGTCTTACGGCAGGTCCATTCCTTTTGTCAGTGAACTTAGACCGCCAATGTACCCTGTCCTCGCTGCCTCCTCCTACAGCTTACAGAATTTTCTCCTTTCTTTCAAGACAGCCAATACTTGAATCCTCCTTCCTAAACTCCTCTTTCCCTCAAACGTCCCTTCTATAACGTCATGCAGAAGACAGTTCCTACTAAGGATGTGTCCGATCCAGTTTACTTTGTACCAAAGAACCACACCCAGAATGGCTCTCGTCTCACCCACAATTCTTAGGATTTCTTCATTTGTCACCCTGTTTGTCCATCCAGCCTATCTACCCGATCTTTATGTCTTCTCCAGCACCACATTACAAAGCTACCCAAGTATTTCTCTCTCATCTTCCTGATAGTACAACTTTTTGATCCATGCAACGTGATACTACAAACTTAGCATTTCATTAGTTTCTTCCTCACTTACAAAATCAACTTGCTGGTCGGCAGTAACTTCTTCTTGTTGAAAACTTACTTAGGCTTGGCGATCCTCTATATTGGTATTAGAAATTCAAATTCACTTACAAAAGTACGCCACCTATCTCTATCTGGAGCTAGTTCTACCCAGTCCACCTCATTACACCCTATCTCTATCTGGAGCTAGTTCTACCCAGTACACCTCATTACACCCTATCTCTATCTGGAGCTAGTTCTACCCAGTCCACCTCATTACACCCTATCTCTATCTGGAGCTAGTTCTACCCAGTCCACCTCATTACACCCTATATCTATCTGGAGCTAGTTCTACCCATTCTACCTCATAACACCTTATCTCTATCTTAAGCTAGTTGTATCCAGTTTCACTCATTACACAATATCCCTAGCTTGAGCCAGTTCTATCCAGTCCACCTCATTACACAATATCCCTATCTTGAGCCAGTTATATCCAGACCATCTCATCAAACCCTATTTCTTTCACGTCCATTCCAATGTAATCCTCCCAACTGCGTCTAGAGGTCTTTATCCTGGTCTCTTCCAATTATGTTTCACAGTTGAGACGTTTTTTAGCACCGCGTCTTACAACCCATTCGGGTTATACTCTTACAATATATTTATTAAAATATAAGCTTTAAATTAACATCACTATACAGTATATAGCTTCTAAAATATTAAACTATTTTAAAAATAATGTTGAGCTATCAGTTAGGTAGGCATACATCTGTTTTGATAAAAGTGATGTTTTATTTAAAATTTTACTATTATATACCATAGCACTAAGGCCTATAACTTCAAATATATAAATAATTATTTTTATTTAAAAATTGTATAAACTGGTATGTGAAACAAAATCCAACCAAGGATCTTACTCACATTACAAATATAGTTCAACTATTACAATAATCATTGTAGGCGTAAAATTAAGTATATGGCGAACAATAATGGTCTTATTTTATATTCAATCAGAAACCATACAGGTAGAGTACATGTACATTGCTTTAAGCTTGGTTTCCAAACACGCTTCAGAATTTCAACAAGTTATTGTTGTATTATATCTTGATACTACAATAATAACGTAGCGTCCTACCTATAATGGCTAGACCACCAACCTATAATTAATTATTATCAAAACAAACAAACAAAGCCTCCTCTCATAGTAGCACTTCGATAGTTAAAACATATATATAAAAGAAATTGAATTATATACATAACTAGTTTACCATCCATACCTGTCCCATCCACGATGCCTCATATATATTATTAATCAATTCCTTTCGATGATGATTCCCAGAAATCTACCAAACCTATTTTGATTTTTTTGATTTTGTGATCAAAAGTTTTAAATCTAAGAAAAAACCAACTAAAAATTGTGTTTTTAATTTGTTATTACATTTTGATTAGGAATACATATACTTTACCAATGTAAATTGAATTTACAAATTTATATTTCTAAATTTTAAAGGCTGCAGTTGAGAACTGTTATTAAAACAAAATGAACGCAAGGTGCATCAACGTCCTGGATATTTGTTTAAAATAAAACATGTCTTAGTTTCATTTGACTTATAATATAACTTAAGACCTAGGACAGGCACATCATCCAGTCCCCGGCCGTAAATGAATCAATGTGAACGGGTAATCCCATATATTCATCAATAATAAATTTACGGTCATTCCGGGAATCGAACCCAAAACCCTTAAATAAGTAGGCAGACACACTACTGAACAAGCTAAGGTGTCTGACTACTAGTGAAATATCTAGCTAGAAACCTATTCATTGGGTTTCCTATATATCTAATTTTACTCTTCGTTGTGACCTTTGGCCTCGGTATCCTTTCTTCCTTTTTAAGGTGGTCTAGGAGTATTGGGAAAAAGTTTGGCTTCCCCTTGAATCATGATGAGAATACCTGCAGCCAATGGCTGCCTGTCACTCTTAAAGGGTCCACCACACAGAGTACGGTTTCAAGTCGACCAAGTCCAAATCACAGCCAGACCTTCTAGTGGAATTATTTAGGTACGCTCACGTTTGGTTGAAAGGGATGTGGTGAGTTCCGTCACGCCTCCACTTACCCCAAGTTGGGTATCATTTTGGACATGTCAATAAATGTTGACAAAAAAAGATATAAGGAGGGGAAATTATGACTAACGTTTATTAGAAAAATAAAAGTATTTGTTGGAAATTAAAATTATCGCAATATTACTATTTGTTTGTACTGGGTCTTAATATCTATTCAATTTATACTTATGATAATTACTCAAATGAGGTAAAGACGAGGAAGGTAGACTAGTACCATGCTCCATGTCTTACTACCCGTCCGAGATATCCACATATTTACACTAATGTGGAAGAGACGAGGAAGGTAGAATAGTACCGTACTCCACGTCTTACTACCTGTCCGGGATATCCACATATTTACACTAATGAGGTAGTGATGAGGAAGGTAGAATAATACTGTGCTCCACGTCTTACTACCTGTCCGGGCTATCCACATATTTACACTAATGTGGTATTGATGAGGAAGGTAGAATAGTACCTTGCTCCACGTCTTACTACCTGTCCAGGATATCCACATATTTACACTAATGAGGTAGTGATGAGGAAGGTAGAATAGTACTGTGCTCCACGTCTTACTACCTGTCCGGGATATCCACATATTTACACTAATGTGGTATTGATGAGGAAGGTAGAATAGTACCGTGCTCCACGTCCTACTACCTGTCCAGGATATCCACATATTTACACTAATGTGGTATTGATGAGGAAGGTAGAATAGTACCGTGCTCCACGTCTTACTACCTGTCCAGGATATCCACATATTTACACTAATGTGGTAGAGATGAGGAAGGTAGAGTAGTACCGTGCTCCACGTCTTACTACCTGTCCGGGATATCCACATATTTACACTAATGGGGTAG
>CABFWB010002117.1:0-11460 GCA_902151455.1 Timema bartmani | reverse complement strand
TGGAGCACGGTACTATTCTACCTTCCTCATCTCTACCACATTAGTGTAAATATGTGGATATCCCGGACAGGTAGTAAGACGTGGAGCACGGTACTATTCTACCTTCTTAATCTCTACCACATTAGTGTAAATATGAGGATATCCCGGACAAGTAGTAAGACGTGTAGCACGGTATTATTCTACCTTCCTCATCTCTACCCCATTAGTGTAAATATGTAAATATTCCGGACGAGTAGTAGGACATGGAGCACGGTACTATTCTACCTTCCTCATCTCTACCCCAATAATGTAAATATGTGGATATCCCGGACAGGTAGTAAGACATGGAGCATGGTATTATTCTACCTTCCTCATCTCTACCTCATTAGTGTAAATATGTGGATATCCTGAACAGGTAGTAAGACATGGAGCACGGTACTATTCTACCTTCCTCATCACTACCACATAAGTGTAAACATGTGGATATCATGGACGGGTAGTAAAACGTCGAATACAAAAATCTTGAGACATCGTGGAATTATAATTTGGAAAGTATTTGATGTTAGACTGCAGGAACGTACTGCAATACAGGAAATTTGTTTTGGGGTCCTCGTACAATGCGGAGAGCTATGTAATCTTTTGCTAACTTATAGCTTAGAGACGTAAGTAAACCTTACGTTACACATCGCATCTAATTGCACCGTTATCGGTATTAGAAACCCTTCACTCCCCTGCCATAACATAATAAATAACAAGATGAGTTAATATAATATATATCTCGTCATATTTCCCGTGTCTTCCGTACGAGCTACATTGCTTTCCGAGGTTGTGATATCTATCTTGACATGACCAGTACACCATATGAAATAGGAACATTTGGTCTTTTCTGATGCATATTTTGACCCTACCTCCACACCAAATCTCTCCAAATCATATATATGGTTATAATTATATAAGCATATCTTACTACCTGTTCAGTTTATACGAATAAACACTATACCTGGATGGTGTTTATTTTACTT
Source organism: Timema bartmani (assembly GCA_902151455.1). Taxonomy (NCBI): domain Eukaryota; kingdom Metazoa; phylum Arthropoda; class Insecta; order Phasmatodea; family Timematidae; genus Timema; species Timema bartmani. The sequence goes on along the minus strand of CABFWB010002117.1, from coordinate 10,459 downwards.
TTTATATTTATCACTCTATATTGTGTAGGTATATTTAACTTATATGTAGCTTCATATTTTCTAAATCACTTTATCGTGTACGCTTTTCCACCCATATGTTTTGAATTTTTAATTGTCATAAAAATTAGCTTCATTGGCTGACAAAAAAAAAACCACAGAATAATAAAAAGTAATCATATGAAACATAATTTTTTAGATCATAATAAAATACAATATAAATATTTTAATACTATATTTCAAAGATACAAAACTAGCAAAATAGATTATTTTGATTGTAACCACTATATTAAATAATTTGAAAGAAATTTTAACAAAATTAATAATTATATTTATAAAAAGTATAAGACTTGATTCAAAAGTTAAAACAAAATAGGTCAGGTTGACACCCTGTATATAAATAAATATTACTTCCTACCTAAAATTTGAATATGAGGTCACTTTTTTTGGTCCTGCATTTACATTTTGGATTTTTAACAGATTGCGCGTTTTAGATTAATAAGGAAAATCTTATTAGTGATTAATTATTTACTCTCAGTAGTTTAACATATATACAGTACCTTCATAGATAGACGAGTAGGTAAATACATTTACGTTTGTGAAACGTGATGTAATTATTTAATTTGATGTCCATTTTCAACTAACACAGTTTAAAATAAATAATATATATAAATAACTAATCAAACTTGTATTTAGTCTTGTACAATATTTTTATTACTTGAAATATTTTTATATTTGCATTTAGTAATACTAATTCCATGCATCAATATTTACTTTTAAATATATTTGGTCAGTAACTACAGATTTATACGAAAAAATGTCTATATATTAATGATTTAGCGCTTTTAAACAATTGTTTAAAATTGTTCAATAAGTTGTGGGTAAGTATAAGAATGTTGGCTTTGTAACTCGATTCGTGTTTACTTTAGTAACTATGAGCACACTTGTTGGTGTGAGCTTTCTTCTACTTTTATAATGACGTAAATAGTCATTTTAGTTAAAGGAGGAAACACACCAGATAATAATACTTAAAGGAGACTTTAGAAATTGACCCACAGCTGCTTCCCGACTGGGCACTTTAATCTGTTCCACAGTAAACATTGTAAGAGGTAGTTAAGCTCTTCACATTCCTTCAAAAGCCTCCACTTTGTAGATCAGTTTCTATGAGAGTGTTTCGCAAGCCAGAAGACGTGGATTGGATGGGGTTGCAAAGCTGAAAGATCCCAAAGGGAGCCGCGATTAAGAGACGCTCGTAAACTTCACTCCTCAATCTAGCTCTTTGGATTGTAAAAGTGATAACATATCCTCGATCCCCAAGCCCCACCCTCCAATCCCACCAATTCCCTCATCAATCTGCTTCTTAGCTACTACGGTCCTAAAACCTGTCCTTTATTCTTGCCCAAAATATTCCCAATAATAAGCAGTTAATATTTTACAGCGAACAATTCGTGGAAAGAAAACTCAACCATTTAAAATAATGGCCTTCTATTTCTATAAGTGAACTTATCCGTTACTAAGCGCTGAAAAACACTTGTGTTAAGAACTTACTCAGCAGTTTCATCAAATCTATCAAGTATGTTTGTGAATTAATCAATAAGTGAAGTGATCAGGTGATGTTTAGTATTAACCTGACCAAAGAGCTGAAACAATTTCTATTGGAATCATTCAGGGTGCATTTAGCTGTCCATCTCTATAATTATTGATAATGTATATATTTTACCACAAGTATTGTCACTGAATTCAACTAATAATACATGTTACATACCATTAACAATCTTATTCAAACTGTGCGTTGAAGATCCCTTTGTGAAGACGCTTACTTACAATGAGGTTGCTTCGTATAATGATTGGAAAATTAAGAAATTCTATTGCTGAAATTAAGGTGTTTGTGTTGAGAAATCCCCTGGAATATTGAAGGGTGTATACCATACGAACCCACTTCTGTGGGACCGTGAACGACGTAATCCATGCATAAAACCAATTAAATGGCAAAGCACTGTACACTTAGAAGATGATTCACACTGGATCAGTACTTTATCAAAAGCTTCTTTGTGTCGCTCTTTTTCCTCATTCAGATATTTGATCTCCATCATATTAATATTTTTCACGTGACAGTTACTCTCGCACTTTGTCTCACCCACAGGGAAAGCATGTCAGAAGATATTGAAGATGTAATCAAAAGAGAGCAATATGTATACAATTTGGACTTCAATTAAGATATTTGATTTCTGATCAGAGGGAACTCAAATAAATAGTAATTTCTCTCTTTGACAAGAGCGTGAAGGACTTGGGTCTTCGTCTAACCGAAAATTCTCATGGACTTATATTCTAAAAGGGATATTTGAGAAAGAAGACGAATGACTGGTCATTTCTGTCATTTCAACAAGCTTGGAATATAAAAAAGCTTCTATTGAACACAGAACAACTTACCATACCCTAGTGTTTTAGAGATCCAGCAGGAAAAGTGTTCTTTTGAAATTCACCCGAAGGTAAAGGAAATACTTTTATAATTAATTTATTCCTGGCTAGGTTTAGGTTTGATTGAAGGAGCCTTTGAAGCGAAAACAGCTTCTAATTTGTTGGAAGGGGGAAGTACAGAGAATGTAACATTTAAATTATCTTTGCATTTTTCTAACAACTAAATTGCCCTGCTCAGCATAGCGAAGCAAAGGTTCACATTAAAATCATTGCAAAAATTATATCTTATGTTATGGGATGAAAGTACAATGTCGCATAAGACCTCTCTCATGGATATAGATAAAACTCTGAGCGATCTCAGAAGCAACAATGGGCTCAGAGAAGGCGTCACCAAATTGTTCTTAGGAGACTGTCGGCACCTTTACTGGTTATTTCGAAAGTCACTAGAGCTGACGAGGTTAATGCCTGACTGAAAAGATCCTACATATGCTCAGACGTTGTCAACCAACATGCACAGCCGCCTGTGTGAAGACAAAACCTAGACTTATTTGTTGAAATATTGCTGAAATTCGGCAATGGATTCTTCACAGAGCATAAAGGAGAGGTTTCCTCGAGTAACTCCTAATATTGCGTCGTGGTCAAGATATCCAGCAATTAGTCCATTTAATGTATCCCGATATAACTATTCTGTAAAAAATCCTCTTTCGTGGTTCCAGGAGCAAGCTATGCTAGCCCCAAAAATGAATTGACTAGTAAAATTAACGACTGTATTTTAGACCAGTTTGAAGCGCCATCCCGTACTTACATGTGCACAGGCATTGCACTATTTAATTTTTTTATTTTTTTAGTCCATTCGGTTTACCCATACACGCTTTTCAATTAAAAATTGAGCAGCCATCATTTTGCTGCGTAATTTGAACCCACCTAAACTGTGTAGTGAGACCCACTTAAAGGTAAACAGTCCGAAGAACTATCACAGATGTCACTGTCATGACAGGTTGCACTAAGGGAAATGAGTCTTGATACCAAGAATATCCATGATTCCATCAGATCTTCTCTTCCAGTTTAAATTCATGCTATTTCCTATCAAGGTTTGCTATGTGCTGACTATCAACAAAGCGCAAGGATAAACCTTGAAAATGGAAGGGGTTGATCTCCATAGCAAGTGTTTCTCACATGGACAACTATACGTGGTGTGTTCCCGTGATAGTTCTAGCATAAACCTGTAAATACGTGTTCCTGATGATAAAACCACTGACGTCGTTTACAAAGAGGTCTTGCCCTATGCATTGTTGCTTTATATCCTTCAATTTATAAAAATATTATCTGTATCTATCTTTAAAACAGAAACAAATAAACTACATTGATATTTTTATATTCTAAAGAAATCCTTTATCATCTCCAAAGTTTTCATTTTTCATCATGGTAATTTCTATCTTATACGTTGAGTGATTTTTTTTCTGTCATGACAGGTTGCACTAAGGGAAATGAGTCTTGATACCAAGAATATCCATGATTCCATCAGATCTTCTCTTCCAGTTTAAATTCATGCTATTTCCTATCAAGGTTTGCTATGTGCTGACTATCAACAAAGCGCAAGGATAAACCTTGAAAATGGAAGGGGTTGATCTCCATAGCAAGTGTTTCTCACATGGACAACTATACGTGGTGTGTTCCCGTGATAGTTCTAGCATAAACCTGTAAATACGTGTTCCTGATGATAAAACCACTGACGTCGTTTACAAAGAGGTCTTGCCCTATGCATTGTTGCTTTATATCCTTCAATTTATAAAAATATTATCTGTATCTATCTTTAAAACAGAAACAAATAAACTACATTGATATTTTTATATTCTAAAGAAATCCTTTATCATCTCCAAAGTTTTCATTTTTCATCATGGTAATTTCTATCTTATACGTTGAGTGATTTTTTTTTCTCTGTACGGGAAATTAAGAACTCTAGGATAAGTAACGTTATTGTTTTAGTGAGCATATTTTTGAAACTGATATTAACGCGAGCGAATGTGTGAGCAAAAATTAGTCTGATATAATTGGCTGATTCATAAGCAACGCAGTGAATGATGCTTATATAGTTAAAGTTAAACCAGTTCTATGAATTGTGAACTATACTTTATTAACCACGCATCAGTGCTGAAAGTATTGTTCTTTAACTTTATAAAAATTAAGAGTTATATTAATTATTATTAATGCATTAATTTATCAATACCGTTATACTTAAGTAATTTTCCTTACAAAATTATCTAGTGATGTTTTTGGTTTGGAACTAGATTCAATTAATATAATTTTAAATATAGTTTTTAATCGTTTGAAAGATACATTTTGACAGATTTTAATATATATTGTTTTGGATTTCCAACCGTAAGTATTAGGATAGTCACAAACAATAGCCCATGTCATGAATATCTCTATTGTATTTAAAGATTTTCACGTTACTATGCTATTATAGATTGCTTGTACTGAAGATAAATTTACTGACACGTTTACGTTGAGGGAGCCATTAAAAGCAAATAAAACAGAACTGCTTAAAGGAAAAAAATGCATTCTCAATTGTAATATTGAAACAAGTAATTAAAAAAAAAAACTTACGATACAATGAATGTGCTAGTTTTTAACCATTACACCTGTAGATGGATTAAAACCCTAGTCGATTTGAGCATTCTATTTATTTTATCAAATAATATGCTAGCGTAGAAAAAAACCATTGTACGATTAGAAGTAGCATTGTGCTGACCGTCAACATAACACCCCTAATTACTGGCATTGGACTTTGTTTCTCAATGGGATTATGTACTTTTATCTTTATTTTCCCCAGTTATTAGTTTTTTTATTTGTGTACATGGCCATTTGGATAACATTCTAAAAATATACATATATTTTTTTGCTTTTAAAATAACACTCGACTAAATTAATTCCAAAGGTAATGTTTATAATTTCAAGTAAAATATTTTCTATTGAGAATAACTTTAATCTAATATGATAAAATGGTTTATTACAGAAATGTTTCAGCATTTTGGAATTATAAGGAAAGGTTATACACGAATCTTATTTTATTTCGGTAAGTGCTTTGACCCAAGTGCTAACAGCAGTGCCCTAAAGTGCACCCTCCATATTAATGCACCCAACAGGCCTTACAGAGCACGGTCTCTAGCCCAATGCTTTATGGCTTCATTCGAGATGGACGGGGGAGTCGTACTAGCTTACATACATGAATCACCTTTTTGTAAGGTTTCCTTAGTCAGAAGGTTCATGAGTTTTTCTCTTACTACCTTTTAAATAACTTCAGTAACAGAATATATCAGTGCATATTAATTGATTATATAAAACACTATGAGTAGTTACAAATAATATTGTAGAAATATATATATACTTTACACTTTATATCCATTTAGTTTCCCGCTTGGGGCCTGGGTCAGTTTTTTATTCAAGCCATATATTTTCCACTACCAGCTTACTAGGCATGTCGTAGCTCCATGTGCCTTATAATCTAACTTAAGACTAGGACAGGCACAACATCCAGTCCCCGGCCGTTAATTATCCATGTGAAAGGGTAAACCCACATTTCACCAATGATAAATTTTACGGCAATGCCGAAAATCTAACACGGGACCCTTAGCTCAGTAGGCAGACACGGTACCGACTGAGCTACGGTGTCGGATATACGAATATATATATATATATATATATATATATGTATGTATTATTGTAATCACACGGCCTAGATTGAGAGGTGGGCTTGTTAAATATGGTTGTGCTCTGGATTATGGCTGACAAAACGAGTCTTGCAAGTTGCTGTGATTAGCTTGTAAACAAATATAACTTACGCGCTGACAATATAAACAGAGAGTCAGCATTCCTTACGGTAAACCAGGCCAGAAGCCAGGTTAAATAGTAGTGTATCTAAGCTAACTGGGCTGACTAATCAAGATCGAGTCTAGGGGGTCACTCTGCCCGCTTTGAGGATGCGCGGATTAGGACGCCAGATCATCAGTACCTGTATTGGAGGGCTACAGTCAAGCCCAGGGTACCGGGGTTCATATGTCATGTAGGACCACCTAAAGGTCAGTCAGGCCATTCTTTTATATCTTTCAATATTTTACATCAATATCACATATTTTGTAATTGCCATAGTAATACAAATAAAAACCACAAAAACCCAAGCCGAACGTCAATTACGAGCCCACACAATCTTAAATCCACTCCCCACCCCTATCCTAGGCCACAATACATCCTGACAATCATAGGCCCACAAGTGAAAGTCAAGGGGTGGTGACAGTATATATATATAAATAAACATAAATACACTCGACACAAATAAAATACCAAACCATTTGAATTAACGTTCAAATATATTTATCCACGTAATTATTTGATTAATGTTTATATACTTATTATTATTATTATTATTAATATTATTAATATTATTATTATTATTATCATCATCACAACATCCTGCTACCTGTTCAGGTTTTACGAATATACGGTAACTATGCCAATGGGGTAGGAATGAGGAAGAAAGCATTTTAGAAGTTTTATACCATCCTTTGCATGAATGGAGAGCAGGAAACAATTTAAGAATAATAACCCTCAGTAGGCCCAACTGGGATTAGAACCCCGATCTTCCCGTCATCGGCAGGCCAGTCTAACAAGAGAGTGACGCCTTAAAACGTTCGTCCATTGAAGTGGGTCTCAATTATTTGAAATAATCTTAAGTTTTTTTTAATAATTTGATAAAATAAATTATTTGAACTAATTGTTAGATAATTAGCACACTGAATTATGATAACTAGTATACACTCAGTTGTTTGAAGTATTCACTGAATCAAAAATTAATAAATTCAGTTAACTGGTGCTCTCAGTTATATAAATTAGTAAACTAAATTATTGGAGCCAACAGATTTGAATACACTCAAGTATTTGAATTAACGGTTGAATATGTATTTAAATTAAACAATTTTTCTTATATCTTTTTCATCAGCTCTGAATTATTTAAAAAAACACTTTCACTTGGTGTATGGATCATCCACATATGACGCACACAAAACTGTATCTGTCCCATAAGCCACTACTGCGCTAACCAGCATATCTAAATCCCGAATGACTTTCCTTTTAATCATTCAATAGATATGCAGCTCACACGTTGATGGATGCTGATCTACGTGGCATTCGCGTAGTCTGTACACGTTACGATGCATTGCACCAAACTCTGGGACACGTGTCAAGCAGAGTACTTGTTAAAAATGTACCTTTGATATGTTTTCAACCTCTAGGTTCCAACCATACATAGGTTCTGCTCTACAGACATCCCATGGGTCTATGTTTTCATTGATACCTTGTCAATAAGTGTTCTGCTGAGTGATGAGAACATATCAGAGTTACAATATAACCTAACTTTGCGTAGCCTGGCAACACGCCACGACACTGATACAACTCCTGTACAACACACGACCACAAGAAATTCCAGAATCTTATATAAAATATCACCTCCGCTGTTCTTTGTCAGCTTTGTTGATATTTGCTGTAAACAACGTCTGCATTGTTCCATTCGCATGAGCTTGTCAAGTCATACTTCAAACTTTTTACAAATTACAATAACTATTTTATAATATATTCTCTAAATATTAGAATTAACGTAATCAGTGATCATTTAAATATAGTTCTAGCACTAACAGCATTCACCTATAATTTTTTTATTTATTTTTTATTTAGCACCGCGTCCTACTACCCGTTTGGGTTATACGCTTAAGTACTAATTACGTTAATGGGTCGGGAATTTGGAAGGTTGAATATATAGGAAGTGAACCCGCATTTGCGTGGAGGGATAGTGTAAAACCATTTAGGAAAAACCACCCCCAGTTCACCCGACCGAGATTCTAACCTCGATCTGCCCGTCCTCCCGAGCTCAACACGACTAGCGCGTTAGCTAACTGCGCCACCGAGGCGGATACCTATAATTAAATCAGAACAATCATTATATGTTAAATTACACATTTACACACTTAGCTTCGACACTATTTTTGACAACGAGCTGTTTTGGTATCTCTGTTGCTATCAAGATCTACTTCTACCAACTTTTTCATTCTCCTGACAGCTTGCCTCAAATGTTTATTGTGGAAATAATTTTTTAGATTAGAGTCTTACACCTCTATATGATGTATTTATAAAATATCACTAATATGACTTATGGTTATAAGCGTTTTTGGTAGGACTATTTAAATTAATAACTAGTTTTAGTGAAAAATATTGAAACAGATTATTAAAATTTAAATTATGTGGGTGTTGGTGTGTCAAAAAGCAAAAGGGTATTGTATTATTAATGGATTTTTTTTACTTTAATATGCACCTTTAAACATAGTTGATATATATGTATAAACATATATATAAACATATATATCAACTACGTGGAAGCTGTTTTCATGTCCCAATGAGATGAGGTGATGGTGATAGTGAGTATGAGGGTGTGGAACCAGTTGAAACTCTTCAACCCAACTTAAGCCTAACTAACCAAACTCTGGTGACCATTTGGATAATTCCCCTTTCGGGAAAAATGTCCAAAGCACCAGCCGGGAATCGAACCCGGGACCTCTAGGCTCGTAGCCAGGGATATAGACCACTACCACGGAGCCGGTTACTTTTGATAATGAAATAAATTGAGCAATTCTCTGATTTAGTACCGTCAATTTGGAAATAGCCTTGGCAATAACACATGAGCCGCTACTTATTGATGATATCTATTAAATCATCGCTAAAAACTCAAATCAAACTCTTGATTTGAGAACTGGTGCTTTTCTGAATTCCACACTGAGTGAACTGAAGGGTTTCTTTGGTATATCAATATTAGTGAGTTGACTACAGTAGCCAGTCAACAGATAGTAGTGAAGATCAGCTGGAAGATTGAATGTGATTCTATTATCAATCACCCACTTCGGTGGCCGCATGGTCAAACACGCTACTCTTGCAGTAGACTAGACTGCCGATGATAGGGAGATACAGGTTCAAATCTCGGTCGGGTGTACTGAAGATGATTATTTCAAAATTATTTTCCACTCTCCCTCCACGAAAATGCGTGTATACTTTCTATAGACATATCCTTCCTATTTCCTAACACATTAGCGTAATTAGTGCATAGGAGTATAATCCAAACGGCTAGTAAAATGCCGTGCTAAACAGAATAAATATATATATTAATTATCAATGGCAATATTACACGCGTCCTGTTGCAGATTTCAATGATTTAAGTAGTTTTATATTACACATTTCCAGAAAAATTAATATATATTTATAAAATGTGGAAGCTTAGACATTTTGGGATGACTGCCTCAGACGAGAATAATTGGCTTTCAACCCATCTCACTAAGCATTCGGCATACTATAACGTACAATACATGCGACGTACGCTCAAGATACCAGCCACATTGAAAAAGTTGCGACACAAAGAATGAAAGAATATTCATCACCAGGGATCTTAATTTGTTCTACTCTCAAAAATACCAAGCCCAAGTGTCCTGACCATGCTACCTTTACATTTGAAAAGTTGAGCATTCAACAAATAACGTCGAGGGAGTTAGGGTACTAATAAACGTTAATGCAAAACAAAGGACATTGAATCAACAATGTCCTCACGGCTCATTTATTTTCAGTTGATAAAATAAACTTCAGAAAGGAAAACATTATAAACTCTAGAATTAGCGATCAGAGACCAAGATAAGACAGAATCCAATATACAAAACAATAAGTAATATATTCATTAATATTTATGTATACTAAACAATATTCAAAATTAGCGACCGAGTCGCATTTAACAACATTTAAATAAAATTTTATAACATAACTAGAGGAGATATGCTTGAATCTAGCGCTGCGCATAATCTCAATCAAAATATCAAAGTATCCCCCAATAACCTTAAATATAAAAACCCTGATCTAAAGTATTCCCCAACAACATTTAATATAAATAAATGGTACGGCACACCGCACAGACTTTCTCTCTCTTTCTATAAACTCGTAAGATTTCTGAACGGAATAA
>CABFWB010002116.1:67819-109208 GCA_902151455.1 Timema bartmani | reverse complement strand
CTACACCTGACAGAGATCGAACCTTGATATCCCAATGGGGGTTTGGGGTAGGATCGCCACTTTTTTATGATTTATTTATATCTTTTATATTATTTTTTCTTTCCGGTATTTGCTAGCCTATTATTATTGTTATTATTATTATTATTATTATTTATTATTATTAATAATAATATTTTGCTTCACCCAAGAGGGCGTGGTTATTTATTTTATATAAAATACAACTGGGGTGGATATATATATATATTTCTACATAGAGCTGTTTATTAGTTGAAGCTTCCTTGCGAGTAGACCAGGAAGGTTGGATCCTCCAGAAGCTCCTAACATATAAGTGCGTGTGTTCCAGGTGTCCAAGGTGAAGGTGCAAGAGTGCAGTGTATACAAGACTTGCTGGGAGTGTCTTGGCGCTAAGGATCCGTACTGCGGCTGGTGCTCTCTTGAAAACAAGTAAGTGTGGGAGGTGGTGAACACCTTTTACTGTTATCTGGAAGGGGGTGAACACATTCTTCTGTTATCTGGGAGGGGGGGTGAACACATGCTCATGTTATATGGTAGAGGGCGTGATCACCTGCTCCTGTTATATGGGAGAGGGTGTGAACACCTGCTCCTGTTATCTGGGAGAGGGGGTGAACACCTGCTCATGTTATATGGTAGAGAGTGTGAACACCTGCTCATGTTATATGGTAGAGAGTGTGAACACCTGCTCCTGTTATATGGGAGAGGGTGTGAACACCTGCTCATGTTATATGGGAGAGGGTGTGAACACCTGCTCATGTTATATGGGAGAGGGTATGAACACCTGCTTCCGTTATATGGGAGAGGGTGTGAACACCTGCTCCTGTTATATGGGAGAGGGTGTGAACACCTGCTCATATTATATTGTAGAGGGTGTGAACATATGCTCATGTTATATGGGAGAGGGTGTGAACACCTGCTCCTGTTATATGGGAGAGGGTGTGAACACCTGCTTATTTTATCTGGGAAAGGGATCTTTCAACCTCTAGTATCTTACTAAGATGGTGATTGACAATGATTGAGTCAGACTGAATTTTCAGGCTAGTCACATAATCGGTAGGAACCAAATGACATGGCAAAAGCGCATGTTGATGAAAACAGGTTTAAAATTTGCGGCACTAGGAATCCCCTCGGGCTCGCGTGGATTCCAAAATAGCTCCCATTATGTTGTTTAAATGGAGTGAAGGTGCGAAGTATCTTGGTGACTTTAGTTTTAGTGGTGTTTGCTTGGACAGGTTAGAATATTTTAGACTAGACTAATGTATACTAGGACAGGGCAGTGGTCTTAATACTACCGCCCTAAGCGCAATATTATTAGGATCGCTCTTTTTATTTAAATTGAATATAAATAGGTTCAAGGTAAAACATTAATAAATAGGGAGACCGGGGTTTGAATCCGTGTCATGTCTACTGAAGGTGGTTTTTCCTACGTGGTTTCCCACTCTCCTTCCACGCAAATTTGGGTAGATTACCTCTAAAATGCTTCCCTCCTCACCTTTACCCCATTAGAGTAATTATCATATACGTGTAGGCCCCATAAAACCTGAACGGTTAGTAAGATGTGGTGATAAATGAGAAAATAAGCTTATACTTGCCGAGTCTAATGTGTAATGTTATGTACAGAACTGTACTTGTAATGATCCTATGAGTCATTGGTGCGTGTGTGTGTTTTCTCTTGAAAACGCGGAGAAGGAGATATTACACAATCAAATGCAGTTTAAAGTGCACGACATCATCAGCTTGGGAGAGCCAATCAAATCTAAAAACCAACTGACGCCATCAGTGCGCATGCGCATGAGCTAATGGAAACGCACCTACAAAGCGATATATTTCCAGACAAGTTATAGCTACTGTTGTGAAATGATTTGAAATAACTTGTTAAATGGGAATATTGTGTGCAGTCTTGTTTTTATTTGTTTCACGATACAACACAATTAATTGAAAACATTTATCGTGATATTAATCTTGAAGATATGCTATTCCTTGAGAAAATAAAATATGTCACTCTACTGTTTCTAATTCATGTTACAAAAATTCGTGGTTCAACATAATATATTTCTGATATAGTGTTGTAAATTATTATTACGACTCTGAATAGGATTATGCTCTCTATTTTTTGTGAAGGTCTTAATCAAGTGGCACATTTTGGAATGTTTATCGTGTTCTTACTATACCACTAGTGGTACGTGTTGGAAGGTTTCTCGTGTTCTCACTACACCACTAATGGCACGTGTTGGAAGGTTTCTCGTGTGCTTACTTTACCACTAGTGGCACGTGTTGGAAGGTTTCTCGTGTTCTCACTACACCACTAGTGGCACGTGTTGGAAGGGTTCTCGTTGTTCTCACTACACCACTAGTGGCACGTGTTGGAAGGTTTCTCGTGTTCTCACTACACCACTAGTGGCACGTGTTGGAAGGGTTCTCATGTTCTTACTTTACCACTAGTGGCACGTGTTGGAAGGTTTCTCGTGTTCTCACTACACCACTAGTGGCACGTGTTGGAAGGTTTCTCGTGTGCTTACTTTACCACTATTGGCACGTGTTGGAAGGTTTCTCGTGTTCTTACTACACCACTAGTGGCACATGTTGGAAGGTTTCTCGTGTTCTTACTACACCACTAGTGGCACATGTTGGAAGTTTTTCGTGTTCTTACTTTACCACTAGTGGCACGTGTTGGAAGGTTTCTTGTGTTCTCACTACAACACTAGTGGCACGTGTTGGAAGGTTTCTCGTGTTGTTACTTTACCACTAGTGGCACGTGTTGGAAGGTTTCTCGTGTTGTTATTTTACCACTAGTGGCACGTGTTGGAAGGTTTCTCGTATTCTCACTACAACACTAGTGGCACGTGTTGGAAGGTTTCTCGTGTTCTTACTTTACCACTAGTGGCACGTTTTGGAAGGGTTCTCGTTTCCAAAGCAACCGTCGTATTCCCCAGTTTTAAATTGAAACGATTACCGGCCGGTCGATTCAAAGCTGTCTGCCCGCTTTGTAAAAGTTTCATACCGCTGGCCTGGTTATTTGTTTATTGAACCGGACTGAATAATATATAGATTTTTGTACTCTGTACTTTCTTAAATGGCATTTTAACGAGCCATGCAGCTGTTTAAATACTGAAAACATCAACATTGTCATTATTTCCCATGGAACTTACAAAATGATAAACAAAGTTAAAAAGGCCTGGTACCTGAGCTCATAAATATTTGAAAGGTAAAAATGACGACAGAGTTTGTAATGACCTCTTCCTAGTGTATTTGGCGTCACATAGGTTGCATATTGATATATATAGCATGGCACACAACTTGGCATGTTCACGCATAAAGCACGGCACAAAACTTGGCATATTCAGGCATAAATCACGGCACAAAACTTGGAATATTCAGGCATAAAGCACGGCACAAAACTTGGCATATTCAGGCATAAAGCACGGCACAATACTTTAAATCTTCAGGCATGAAGCACGGCACATAGCTTGGCATCTTCAGGCATAGAGCACTACACAAAATTTGGCATATTCAGGCTTAAAGCATGGCACAAAACTTGGCATATTCAGGCATAAAGCACGGCACAAAACTTGGCATATTCAGGCATAAAGCACGGCACAAAACTTGGAATATTCAGGCATAAAGCACGGCACAAAACTTTATATCTTCAGGGATAAAACACGGGGCATAACTTGGCATGTCCAGGCATAAAGCACGGCACATAGCTTGGCATCTTCAGGCATGAAGCACGGCACATAGCTTGGCATCTTCAGGCATGAAGCACGGGGCATAACTTGGCATGTCCAGGCATAAAGCACGCCACATAGCTTGGCATATTCAGGCATGAAGCACGCCACATAGCTTGGCATATTCAGGCATGAAGCACGCCACATAGCTTGGCATCTTCAGGCATGAAGCACGCCACATAGCTTGGCATCTTCAGGCATGAAGCACGGAACATAGCTTGGCATCTTCAGGCATGAAGCACGGCGCATAGCTTGGCATCTTCAGGCATGAAGCACGGGGCATAACTTGGCATGTCCAGGCATAAAGCACGCCACATAGCTCGGCATCTTCATGCATGAAGCACTACACAAAACTTTGCTTGTTCAGGTGTAAAGCACGGCACAAAACTTGGCCCAGTATTTCATTCCCCTCATATATTTTCGAATAAGATAGGATTAAAAACAAACCTCAAAACAGCTTCTAAAGGCATCAAATTAAAAAAATATATATCAGGCGATGAACGTTCTAAATATCTTCTAGGGGCATCAACATTTAAAAAAAATCTTATGGAGGATCACTTCAAATAGATTCTAGAAGAGTATAGTTTACAAAAAATAACTCCAGTTGAGTTCCTTTCCACTAGGGCAACAAATTGCCAAATGTTTGCCGGGGGGAGGACCCCCGGAAAGGTTTAGGCTTAGGGAAAGGAGGGCAAGTTCCTCAAACCTCCTTTTTGACTAATTCCCCCTTCTACAAAAATAAGGCTCCACTGCCATTGACCCAACATGGGTAAATTAGAGATAATAATTTTTTCTTTCGCTAATAAAGTTAGAGATTTTAAAATGTGTGTTTATAGAAAAGCTCGAGTCGGCGCTGCCCAAATAGTAAAAAATTGTACACTTTTCAAATAAATATATTTCCAACTTGACCAAATGTGTTGAAGACTTTTGACTCTTAAATTTATGAGAGAGTGGTTTTGAAAAGGGTGACCGATGATGAGAGGTGGGAGGAGGTTGAGACTATTTGTGCCCTGAGGGGTTATGCTGGAGAATTATCTGCAAACGACTACTTAGGTCACGTGATCATTGGTCAAATGGTATTCAACTTTAGTAGTCCAGATTTTGTGACGACCTTGGCTACAGACAGACTCAGAGAGGAAGACACATACCTCAGTGGCGTAGTTAGCTAACGCGCTAGTTTCGTGTTGAGCTAGACTGCCGAGAACGGGAAGATTGAGGTTCGAATCTCGGTCGGGTGAACTGGGGTGGTTTTTCCTAAATGGTTTTCCACTCTCCTTCCATCGTGTTCACTTCCTCTATATTCAACCTTCTCAATTCCTAACCCATTAGTTTAATTAGTACTTAAGCGTATAAACCAAACGGGTAGTAAAACGTGGGGCTTATTATTATTATTATTATTATTATTATTATTACTATTATTATTACTATTATCATCGTTATTATTATTCAGAGAGGAAGGCACTTTTGCTACGGTTACAAAATCTACCTAAAACCGGTTTCATATAAGGTGTTCATATTGTGTTATCTGCATCAGTTACATTTGCTAGATATTATCAATGCCTATAAATAACACTAATAAAATAGTAAAAATATGTTTGTATTTTCTACAAGGCTCTTCATACTAAAAACGAAAGTTAGACAAGATTATTTTTTATATATTTATTTGAGGTATTTAAAACTTGCATTTTCTTAATCGGCTGATTTGATCAACACACAATTTAGTAAACTAACTTAAATTTAGAACAGACACATCACCCAGCCCCCCAACCGTTAGTTTATCACTGTGAAAGGGGGACACCCACGATTCACCAGCGATAAATTTTTCGGCCACGCCGAGAATTGAACCCGGGACTCTTTAAGTAGGCAGACACGCTACCGACTGATCCTAAGTGTACGTTTATGCTGCATCCTCGCTGATGAAACATGGATGCTCGCATTGGAGCATTTACCTTGCATCTGTTCACATTTCTGTAAGATGCTGGCATGAGAGGTTGGTTGTGAGACGTGTTTCGTGTTAAGTTTATTATTATTATTATTATTACTATTATTATTACTATTATCATCGTTATTATTATTCAGAGAGGAAGGCACTTTTGCTACGGTTACAAAATCTACCTAAAACCGGTTTCATATAAGGTGTTCATATTGTGTTATCTGCATCAGTTACATTTGCTAGATATTATCAATGCCTATAAATAACACTAATAAAATAGTAAAAATATGTTTGTATTTTCTACAAGGCTCTTCATACTAAAAACGAAAGTTAGACAAGATTATTTTTTATATATTTATTTGAGGTATTTAAAACTTGCATTTTCTTAATCGGCTGATTTGATCAACACACAATTTAGTAAACTAACTTAAATTTAGAACAGACACATCACCCAGCCCCCCAACCGTTAGTTTATCACTGTGAAAGGGGGACACCCACGATTCACCAGCGATAAATTTTTCGGCCACGCCGAGAATTGAACCCGGGACTCTTTAAGTAGGCAGACACGCTACCGACTGATCCTAAGTGTACGTTTATGCTGCATCCTCGCTGATGAAACATGGATGCTCGCATTGGAGCATTTACCTTGCATCTGTTCACATTTCTGTAAGATGCTGGCATGAGAGGTTGGTTGTGAGACGTGTTTCGTGTTAAGGAACGATACTGTCTCAGTCATCTGATGACCAGTTCTATAAAGAGCTCAAGAACTGTCCAGAGAGGCTTTTTAGGCACTTAAGGATGTCGCAACCGACATTTCTTTATATTTTTAATCTTATTGAACCAGAAATTGTGTGAAGGAACCAATCACAGCTCAAGTTTCGAGATGCCCGGCAATGGTCGAGGCTCGGAAAACAAACTGATTTGTTATCATCGCTATAGCGAGGATAGCAGCGGGCAGAGAGGCGAGCAGGGTTGATGCAGGATAAATGTTCCACACATCCATGTGCATAGCTCGGCGATGTGCCAGCAGCGAGGATGCAGCATAAACTTACCCTAAGGGATTGTTTTAGTTCGTTTACTGCAATTCATAGTGTTAACTTAGAAAACATTTATCCAGGACAAGTAAACCAGTTTAACCTATACAATAACTAATACTAGTCTAGATTACACACGAAACTCACAAAATAAAAGCTTTCATATGTGACAATATATATGAAACCCACTTTGATGGTCGCATGGTTTAAGGTGCTACTCTTGCAATATACTATACTGCTGATGACGGGGAGGTCGTGGTTCGATTCTGGTAAAGTGTACTGAAGGTGGGTTTTCCTAAATGGTATTCCCCTCTCCCTCCACGCAATGTGGGTACACTTCCTCTAAATTCAATCTTCCTAATTCCTAGCCTATTAGTGTAATTAGTACATAAGCATATAGCCCTAATGGGTAGTAAGACCTGGTGTTAAAAATATATATACCACGCACTTATATTCAGGTAGACTGTTCTCAAACTACTGTTGCTGTTTATATTTTCGCAAACTGCAACCAGTTGGGGGTTGATAGTTTGACCCTCCCCCTTCCCACCCTTTACTAACTTTATTTCTGCCTTCTGGTTCTTATTTAACAATCCTACCCACATTCACTAGTTCTACTTCATAACTTCATATTCCCTTTTTCAATATTTTGTCTTGGTCTACCCAACTTTGTTGCTTGACTATTGAACTGTATGTTGTTGTTTTTTGTTTGAACCATAAATAAGGCGGGTTTTTTTTCAACTTTGGGGGAGAGGATGTTGAAATCCCTAACAGCCCCCCCTCCCTTCCCTCTAGTTAAGGCTTTGTCAAGCTTGTGTATGTTTCGGTACGCTCCAAGAGCTGGCCAGTGTCCCCAGCTTGTGTTTATCTCAGTACGCTCCAAGAGCTGGCCATTGTCTATCTTTTGTCTGTCTCAGTAGCTCCAAGAGCTGGCCAGGTCCCCAGCTTGTTTGTCTCAGTACGCTCCAAGAGCTGGCCAGTGTCCCCAGTTTGTTTCTGTCTCGGTACTCTTCAAGAGCTGGCCAATGTCCACATCTTGTTTGTTTCAGTACGCTCCAAGAGATGACCAGTGTCCCCAGCTTGTTTCTGCCTCAGTACGCTCCAAGAGCTGGCCAGTGTCCCCAGTGTGTGTCTGTCTCAGTAAGCTCCAAGAGCTGGCCAGTGTCCCCAGCTTGTGTCTGTCTCAGTAAGCTCCAAGAGCTGGCCAGTGTCCCCAGCTTGTGTCTGTCTCAGTAGCCCCAAGAGCTGACCAGTGTCCACAATTTGTTTATGCCTCAGTACGCTCCAAGAGCTGGCCAGTGTCCCCAGTTTGTTTCTGTCTCGGTACTCTTCAAGAGCTGGTCAATGTCCCCAGCTTGTTTGTCTCAGTACGCTCCAAGAGATGGCCAGTGTCCCCAGCTTGTTTCTGCCTCAGTACGCTCCAAGAGATGGCCAGTGTCCCCAGCTTGTTTCTGCCTCAGTACGCTCCAAGAGCTGGCCAGTGTCCCCAGTGTGTGTCTGTCTCAGTACGCTCCAAGAGCTGGCCAGTGTCCCCAGCTTGTGTATGTTTCGGTACGCTCCTTATAACTGAGTTTGTTGCACTCGTGAGCTTGGTCCATTACACCGTGGACTGAGCGACGAACAATACAAGACTTAAACATTCCTCTCGGGGTATCTTGCTTGCAATGGAACATCCCAATTTCTCCATTGTACTCTAATCAAGGCGCTAGAGGAAGCTTGATCTATTAACTGAATGTCTGCCCCCCCATGGCTCAACGAGAATAACGCTGGCTCAGCTCAGCCTGATGGGATTAGTATGCACTACATTTTGACGCCTGTCCGCGTGGCTAAGTACTTAGAGGGGTTTGACAACGCGTCTAGGGGATCCCGGCTTCGATTATGGACGGAGCGAATGCAAATGTGTTATATTTATAAACTGGATCGTCCTGCTATCCAGTTAAAATATATTTAGGTCTTCGTGTAATACCTTTGGAATAGTTTTTTTTATTCTTGACTTTTTACAATCAAATAAAACATGCTTGTATAGTGTCCCTTATTGGTTGAGCCTTCCT
Source organism: Timema bartmani (assembly GCA_902151455.1). Taxonomy (NCBI): domain Eukaryota; kingdom Metazoa; phylum Arthropoda; class Insecta; order Phasmatodea; family Timematidae; genus Timema; species Timema bartmani. Next base: position 100,453 of record CABFWB010002116.1, on the reverse strand, counting down.
TTAGATCAGTGAGAAATTTCTTGTGATCAGACTGTTTGTAAGGGATAAATCAAACGGCAGTAGTAAATAAATTCGATCAATGCAGGTGGGATGACTAAGGAAAGTCTGGCCTCCTCGTTTCCAAACAATATTTCATACTATTATGATCAGGGCCCGAATTTTGATGACCTAAAAATCATCCTAAAATGAACTATAAAATGATATAAAAAATTCTAAAAAAAAATAATCAAATTTTCAAAACTTGACCAAAAAAATATGAACATAGAGTCGTAATAAATGCACGCGACCAAATCAAACACGTGCTTTACAAATGTAAACTAAAATACATATTTGCAATGAAAAGTTTCTCTTTCCGCTAAATATAATTTTGACTAACAAATATCTGCTTTCCATCGTAACCCTCTTCGATTTAGTTGCAGGGGGGTCCAGGTTTCAATCCTCGGTCCCGGCACAGATTTATCTGATTGTCAAATCCTTCCTTCATCTCTGACAAGACGTGTATTAATCACAACTTGTGAATGTGTAGAATGCCAGGCCTCCACCGTGGTTCGGATCCCACGTTAAACTGTAGGTCCTCCATTTTATCTCACAATCACCCTACCATTACACATTAGCGAGAGTGCGTATAACCCGAATGGGTAGTAAGACACGGTGCTAATAATAATAGTTGCAGCGGCATAATGAATGTGTATTTTACAACCAAACAAGCAAAGGGAATACAAAGTTCATTGACTACATTATCTTATCATTCACACAACTGTGGGCTAAAACATTTTTATGGATTTATAAAATATTGTTAGAATTTAAAAATATACTTTTTCAGCTGTATGCCATAAAATGTTAGATGTCACGATACTTCTTTTTCTCGATTTTGATTATCGATTCCGATTCTTAAGTTCATCATCGATTTTTCTATTCTCGATTTCGATTCTTGAACATTTCCTATAACACACCTCCGTGGCGTAGTTAGCTAACGCGCTAGTCATGATGAACTAAACTGCCGAGGATAGTGAGATCTAGGTTCGAATCTCAGTCGGGTGAACTGGGGTGGTTTTCCTAAATGGTTTTCCATTCTCCCTCCACGCAAATGCGGGTTCACTTCCTCCATATTCAACTTTCCCAATTCCTAATCCATTAGCGTAATTAGTACTTAGCCGTACAGCCAGAACGGATATTAAGACGCGGTGCTAAATAAGTAAAATAAAAAAATAAATCGCATATCAATATTTTTCCAACCTCATATACAAACATATTTATTTAACTTCACAGCATAGCGAATAAACTTCACAGCAGAGCGAATAAACTTCACAGCATAGCGAATAAACTTCACAGCATAGCGAATAAACTTCACAGCATAGCAAAAAAATACTTCATAGCATAGCAAAAAAATACTTCATAGCATAACCCAAAAAAAAACCCAACTAAAAACACATGTCTTTTCACCTGAAAGGTTCGTGAATTGAACCAAAATATATAACAATTAACAGCAAATAAACTAGTATAGAAATAATCGATTACTACTCATTCTGAATTTTTCCGTTCTGCTTATTTGTCAGTAGTTTCATTAAGAAATAGGAATCGGAAGTATCGAGAATCGTAATATTAAGTTCGATTATCGATTATTTAGATTCCAGAAATAATCAAGAGTATAGAGGTATCGAAGAATTGAGTTAGACATCCCTACTTAAAATGATTCAAAAGTGACTAAAAATGACTCTTAAAGGACGCAAACCAAGAAAATATTACGTAAAATTCCAAAATGACAAAAAAATGACCATAAAATTTACATTTCTTCAACCAGGTGTTAAACGACAGAGTTTATGTAAGGCTTACATATGAGCATTGCATTGATGAACCAATAAAAAGATGGCATCCCATCAAAATCCGGGCTCTGATAATTATTAATGGTTATGACCTAAAATGTTACTGACAATTCAATAAGACGCTGATCTTAAAGAGGCGGAAAATGTAAACTGACATCTAAATAAATGCTTACCAAAAAATACCAAAATAGACTAATTAATTTGTCTGCGAAAATATCCTATTTTAATGAACATTTCCATATTATTGGCTGAAAATCTAGTTGTTGTTTCTATAAGCAGGTTATGAACGTTATGCTCGCTTGTTGCAGGTGTAGTCTGCGCAGTGACTGCAGCGATGCAGCCAAGGACCCTCTGTACTGGATCTCCTACAAGAGTGGCCGCTGTACCACCATCACAGCAGTCACCCCCAATCAGCTACAGAGAACCACTGCACGTACGGTCAGTAAAATACTCTACGCTAGAGTGAAGGTTGAGTTTGATGATCTGACCTACCAGTTGCAGAGGGAAACATTGTTTGGGAATTGGGATTGAAGTCTATTATGTCGAGTCTAGGTGATCTTTAGTTACGCCAAAATATATATTTATAATTTAATTCATTTTCAATGGCTCAGGGAATTATTAACACACGCTATCGTTACACCCCTGAGTAGTCACGACACTATTGTCACACCCCTGGTTAGTCACGGCATGCTATTGTTACACCCCTGGCTAATCATAACATGCTATTGTCACACCCCTGGCTAATCATAACACGCTATTGTCACACCCCTGGCTAGTCATGGCACGCTATTTTTACACCCTTGGCTAATCATAACATGCTATTGTTACACCCCTGGCTAGTCACGACACGCTATTGTCACATCCCTGGCTAGTCACGACACGCTATTGTTACACCCCTGACTAGTCACGACACGCTATTGTTACACCCCTGACTAGTCACGACACGCTATTGTCACACCCCTGGCTAGTAATGGCACGCTATTGTTACACCCCTGGCTAGTCACGACACGCTATTGTTGACCTCATCTTGTGATGCCACGCTATCCCACTATCGATTACTCGCAAACTGCGCGTTGCTTCTAGGTTTTCTTTAACACTAATCAAATTTTCGACAGGAATACGAAATTAAATGAGGAGAGTAATTCAATTTAAGGTTTGCGTTTCCTGACATTAATTAGAATACAAAATTTGGACTTTGTTTTTCTCCGAAAACCACAAATTAAGTTAGTGAAAGACTCGTTTATATTCTGGATGGCTTTGTTTTGAGTGACGTTGGTTCAAATAAAGCAGAAAACAGAGGCTAGTAAGGAAAATTTTCCCACACTAAATTTTTAAATAATAATACCAACGAACTGATCGTGTATTTTCTAAACACGAGACTATTTTATCAGCCAATAGTTGACCAATTAGGTACAAAACACTCAACATTATTGTTATCTGCACCGGTGGAAAAGGGGACAAAAGCGTCAGGTTAGCAGTAGATGAAATGTTTATAGTATCAAATCTCGGACTGGTGTAATTAAGTGGGTTTTCTTCGACGTTTTCCCAATCTCTCGCCTCGAAAATTCGAACACACTTTCTATAAATTCGATTTTCAGGATCCATACCCCATTAGTGTAAATGTGGATAGCTAGGATAGTAAGACGTGTATCACGGTAACAATGAGACTTGAAAATTCAAATCAACACCTTAACAATAACAGCTAATAACTAACTAATGTAACGCTATAAAATTAGATTAATAATAGCTTTATTTTTAAAATAACACAATGACTATATCTTTAGAGATGATTACATCAAGTTTTTTTATTCTTAAATAGCCTTTTTTTAAATTAAAAGGCAGAAATATATTGTTTTTAATATTGCATTAAGTGCAGTTTACATTGCTTTATTTTTGCGGAATATTTGATGACAAGCTCGCTTATATTCCAGATTCAAACACCCCTCTACGCCCCCTCCCACCAAAACCCTCCTCTCTCGCTACCTGCCAATGATAATTGAGTAATGACTGAACCTAAGGTCCTGTCCGTTTTATGATTGACATCAAATATTAACCTACAGTCCAATTTTCATAGAAAGAACCATATCTTGACAGCTAGAAAAGCTACTAGATCTACTGCGTGGTGTCTACTGAATTATGTAAACCATATTTTAGAACTATTTCATGATCTCCTACATAAATATTCATAAGTAAAAAGGGGTAAAAATTTTTTACTAATTTACCCTTCAGACTAAAATGTTCATTCAAAATTTCATTAGTTCTTATTTGTAAGAGTTTCTCATTTCTGAACTCCGTCACGGGGGGATTGTAAATTTGAGATAATTTTGAACAAAGTAGGCTCTATAAAAACAATTAGCCGTTTTTACCTGCATAATGAACTTGGCTCATAAAAGTTCAAGACCTGAAAACTAATGTCATGATATATTCATTACATTCACGATCAAAATGTAATTTCATGATTGGTGGACACCCTGTACCTTCATGTATTCATACGTCAAGTAATATTTTCTGCAGCTGTCACTTCTGATGGCTATTATCAATGCTTATAAAATCACACTTATAAATTATAGTAAACTAAAATTTTATCACCCGCTTCGTTGGCTGAATGGTCTAACGCGCTACTCTCGCAGTAGATCTTGGTTCGAATCTGTCGGTGTACTGAGGCTTTTTTTTATAAAATTGTATTTCACTCTCGTTCCACCCAAATGCGGGTATACTTCACTTAATATAATCTTCTTAGTCACTAAAACCATTAGCGTAATTAGTACATAGCATATAGCCTGAAAGAATAGTAAGACGCAGTGATAAAAGAATTTTCTTTGAAAATTCTCCTGTACAATATTAGGCTTCTCTCTTAAGAGAAGACCAAGGACTAAACTTTTCCGTTCACATTATTTTCCGCCTGCACGAATTGCTACAAATGTTCGAAAAGTTGGAAACAAACTCTTCTTCCCCCCCCTATCGATTTGAATTCTATTTTAAACTTTGTTGTCCCCATGGTCGAGTCGTTAATAGTTCGAGTAAACCGTGGTTCCAAAACCCCCAGGGAGTTAGGAAGGGGGGGAGACTGAGTAATATTATCTGGGTGATCGGCCCAACACACTAGTGATGGGTCGAACCAGCTCGTCGACGCGAGCTAGCTCACATAAGCTCACTCACAAGAGTTGTTCATATGAGTCATATCGTTCACTACATGGCTCGTTCGCTCCCAATCCCTTCACCTTCCTAACTTGATGAGAGAGCGCTAACTAGTTCTCACAATTCCCGTTCCGAGCGTGCAAATCTGTCCCTTCCCTTTCAACCTATGAACGAATTAAGATTTATGTGTAATTTATCCGAAGCCTATTGCGTTTGATTCTTTAATTTGATTACTTACGCATATTACTTATTATAATTAACCTTAGCATATGGCCTTTAGTGTCTAATTCACAGAATTATGTCTATTGATGTTAAGAAAAATAGTTTAATATTGTAGGTAGTGCTGCTATCTAGTAACGGTAGTAAGCATCTATTAGATTTTTTTCGTAGTAACGAAGAACGACAGAAGAGTCGTGAATGACAGACACTCCTGGCTCGATCTAATGTAGTGTGTAATGGCGGCGTGAACGACTCGCTCGAGAAGCGAGAGTCGTTCGTTCACAGCTCTCGTTCAAGAGTCGTTCAATTTGAATGACTCGCTCACGAGAGACCCATTACTACAACACACATTCTTAGCCCAAATAGTGCACTTCCTGACGCTAGAATGGCTGTAGAGCTGTTTAGTTCGAGAAGGAATAGTTCAAGTTGACCGATTCTTCCAACTGAAGTAGCCGAACTAGTTCGCCATTTCGAACTACGAAGTGACGCATCAGTAAGAAATCGTTATTCTTTGGCCGATCTCCATCACAAAAATGAATTGACAAAAAAAGGGCTAACTTTTTTATTGGTTACTGTTTCAGGCATGTGTGGGTTGAAAGGGAGTTCTTTGTTTGACATTTCCCCCCCTTCCCCACAGATGCAAGTAAGTACCATTGTCCCAATAACAAACTAGGTAGAGCAGGGGTGCATTGCCCCTCTTTAAAATAAATATGACCCCTCTGTAGATTTACCTTACTTCCCTCTGATATTTTCTAATATGAAGTTGAAAGATGGCCTTCCATTAAACTTCATAAATTGTTTGTAGAGGAAATTAATTTTCAAAAAATTACCAGGCGGAAGACCACTTTAATAGTTTTGTAGGCCTATTTGTTTTTTTAGCATCGCGTTTTACTAATCGTTCGGGTTATACGTTTATGTAGTAAATATGCTCATGGCTTTAGGGATTAGGAAGGCTATATTCGGTGGAAGTGTACCTACATTTACGTGGAGGGAGAGTGGAAAACCATTTTAGAAAATAAACACTCAGTACACCCAATCGAGATTCGAACCTCGATCTCCTCGTCATCAGCAATCTAATGCACTGCGAGAGCAGCGCGTTACACCACACGGCCACCGAAGCGGGTTAATAGCTTTTAGGGGCATCAAAATTTCAAAACTTTTGGGGGAGGACCATTCCAAATAGCTTCTAGGGGCACTTCATTTTCAAACATTTGCTGGGATTGGTCTCCAGACCCTTATTTGGCTTTGAGCGTCAAACCATATAGATGTATTTTTTATTGCTAATTACAACCTCCCCCCCCCCTCCCCCCACACACACTTGTTTCTACCGCCACTAAATAAAATTATATAATATCACTTTCATGGGCGGTCATGTATTTCGCAAACTACTGATTAAAAAGTTTTGGTTCGCAAATGATTGAACTACAAGCTTTAGTTTTCAAACAACTAGACTACAAACTTTAGTTCACAAACTACTGAACTACAAAATGTAGTGCGCAAACTTCTGAACTGCAAACTGTAGTTTGCAAACTTCTGAACTACAAATTGTATTTCGCAAACTTCTGAACCGCAAACTATAGTTCGCAAACTTCTGAACCGCAAACTGTAGTTCGCAAACTTCTGAACCGCAAACTGTAGTTCGCAAACGGCTGAACCGCAAGCTTTAGTTCGCAAACGGCTGAACCTCAAGCTGTAGCTCGCAAACGGCTGAACCACAAGCTGTAGTTCGCAAACGACAGAACTATATATACAGAGCTGTATACTAAACTAAAAGCTGTAGCTTTCAGACGACTAAATTATATAAACTGTAGTTCCCAAAAGACTGAACTACAAGCTGTAACTCGCAAACTACTGAACTACAAGCTGTAGTAAGCAAACGACTGATCTACAAATCAGCGACGGAGCGTGATCTTTATTTTTGGTGGGGCCAGGTCAAAGCTTACCGATAATGATGTTTTCTCCCCACTTGTTAACATATTAAATTAAATTCATTTAAGTCTTCCTAATGTTTAAAAATTGGTGATGACATTACTTGTACAAAAGTTGGGCGCGTTTGTCTCTTAATGACAGTTCATGAGTACCAATGTATTTTAAGAATTACATTAATCTGCCTAACATATGCCATTTTTTTTACACCTGTTCATTTGTGTTTTGAACTGAAATTTTGACCACGGTATCTATATGTGATGCAATATTTACTGTTTCGAATGATTTAAACTAAAATGCATTTTCAAAATGAATTCCTTATTCCTCATGCTTTTATAATTATTTTACTTAAATATTTAAGATCCTTGCAGCCTACCGTTGTCCACAGCCCCACACCCCCAAATAATAAACAATAAACACAAAATAAGCTCTGTTTTTCTTCACTCACAGTTAACCACATTTGTTAACCAAACAAAGTATTAGAAAAAAATAATTTTTTATTGCCATCCTACTGCATAAATGTAAAGTCATTAGACTGATGTGCTCCTAACCGTTTAATTTGCAGTTTTTCTTGCAGTTTTAATTAATAAAACTAAGTTTTTAATAAAGAATTTACTTTATTCATTTTAATTAATCATTTTCACGCATAATTTTACTTCTTGGGTCTTAAAACATAGTAAAAGACAAACACAAATTATAGACCACTTTTATTGTATGGCGGGCCCACTCAGGCTGGCCCCATTAGTTAGGGTAAAGCTGGCACCGGAATGGTAGGGGGATTGACCTTGAGAGACAGCTCACACTGGGTGTGGCTTCTCTGAGAGGGCATATCAAGAGTTGGCCCTGCCTAGCGTCTATATTCAGTCATTAGGACGTTGGTAGTTGGTACAGTCCTCGTGTGACATTTGGGATGAGGAATGAAAATAATTTTGACTTGAATACTGTAAAACGAATCTATTAATTCACTGCGTGTAGAGAATGGTGTTTCACTTTTTTTCATGTTTTTTTTTTCCAAAATATTTTATAGAATTAAAAGGAAAAATATTGGTGGAGCCTGGCCCCTCGCCCCTGCTACAAACTGTAGTTCGCAAACGACTGAACTACAAACTTTAGTTCGCAAATAACTGAACTACATACTTTAGTTCGCAAACGAATGAACTAAAGGCTTTAGTTCGCAAACTACTAAATAAGTTTGCCATTATACATACTAAGATCCCCAATTGAAAAAAATGTACAAAGATTATATATATATATATATATATAATCTCTGTACACCAGCCTCCGCGCACCCGACCGGGATCAAACCCCAATCTCCCCGTCTTCAGCAATCTAGTCTAACACGAAAGTAGCTCGTTAGACCAACTGGCTACCGAAGCGGGTTACAGAGATAATAGCTTTGATACATTAATGCCTCTCTTACACCCTTAAAATAATTCTCTGGGCACTTCACTGATGGAACTTCACCACTGCTGGAACTACAAACTTATAGTTCAAAATAGTACTAAATATACTTTCATGAAGTCATGAACCAAATCCTAACTTAGGTATAGAGAGTATCCATCATTTTAATAGATGATACTATGTTTGAAAAACTTTAATTACTCGATATTTATTTTGTATTTGAACCAAAAGATTTTCTATTTGAATATATTTTCATTTTTTTTACGTGTGCCACGGAATAAGGGGATATCACTAACATATATATAACAATTGGGCCTCAGACCCCTTGTTCCAAAAGTTCATAGCTTAATTATTGAGCCACTATCACTGACCAGGAGGATTATAACAGAAAATAGACAAGCAGGTAAATATAAATTCGGCCCCGATTAATACTTTTCCGCTTGTTTAGGTTGGGTTCGGTTAGGTTAGCCTAAGCTTGGTTAGATTAGCTTAACATTTTGTTGTGTTTAACTATCCATCATTTGCTGTTTTTCGCTCAGCTTGATAAAACATTTACAACCATTCTAAATGGATCATCACAACAGCCGGAACTGAGTAGTACACCTGGTTTACAATTCCCAAGAAGGAACTCGAGGCCCAACTGTTGTGAGGTATTAACGACACCCTTTAAACGCAGGTCATAACAGGTACATGTGGCCCAACTGTAATACGCCAGTTCTCACACAGAGTGCGTCCACCCAGTCCGCCATCCAGTAATTACTGGATTAATAATCCACAATGCCTTAACGGTTTTGTGATTTACGTTTTTTTTAGCACCGCCTTTTACTTACTAGCCATTCGGGTTATACGCTTATGTACTAATTACGCTGACGGTTTTAGGTATGAGGAAGGCTATATAAAGAGGAAGTGTACTCGCACTTGCGTGGAAGGAGAGTGGAAAAACCACCCTCAGTGCACCCGACTGAGATTGGAACTTTTTTTAACACCGCGTCTTACTACCTATTCGGGTTATATATCTATGCACTAATTACACTGATGTGCTAGGTATAATGGAGGTTGAAGTTGAGGAAGTGTACTCGTATTTGCGGGGAGGGAAATTGGAAAACAATTTAGGAAAAACCACCCCCAATACATCCGACTGGGATCTAACCCCAATCCCCCCATCTTTAGCAGTCTAGTATATTGCTATCGTAGCGCTTTAGACCATGTGGCCACTGAATCAGGTTCGGGTAGAATTGATAAGGCTACAATGTTGCCACCAAACATAGTCGGATGTGCACTGTAGGTGTGTTTGCCTTCCCACTGTGTATTTTGGAATTGTGTTCCTAGGTGATTGTTTTATTCACTTTGAAGGTTTCGGAGAAAACTTGGTTTTCTCTACTTTTTTTGAAAAGTTATACAATTTTTTTTAGGTCTTCACTAGAGCAAGAAGTTTCTGCAAACATTTCCTAACTTCAACGAAAGTATTGCAAAAAAACTTTGCACCAACCTTTATCAGTTCTGGAAATAAAGTCTCGCTTTATTTACACATATCCTAACTAAACTTCTTGAACAAACACAACAACCAGATCCAAGACATTTAATCTACCACCTACTAAAAATGTGGGGATTGGTTTTATTTTCTGTCTTATATGAGAATCGATCCAGAAACCATGTAACCGTAGGCTACTTTAGTTGTAGAATTCTGGTTTAGATAGCAAACTTATTTATTCGCTGTCAACATTGATAATATTTCTAATATATTATTAATATTATTTGATAGGTGTTAATACTGTCTTACAGAAGTGACAGCTGCAGTTCTTATCACTTGGTGTATGAATACATGAAAATATTTTTACAGTCTAGTTAAAAAAAAAAGCATTTTAGAAAAATAAAAAAACAAATGGTCAAAATTTTCTTTTTTCTTAGTGTTATTTTATTGGTATTGATAGGTCTAACATCTATCCAAAGTGACATCTGCAGATGGCATAATGAATATGAACATGTGAACATAACATGACTGGCCGTTTGAATATATCAAAGTGGGTAAGTTAATTTTGGTAGATGTCAGATACTGACCTTCCTACCAGAATCTTATTATAATTGAGACCACCCTAATTGTATTACTAGAGCTTATAGCCTACTGGTGTGGGGCAGTTAGGGGGGAGCGGGGGTATGCGGACTAAACTAAGCTCTTATAGTCTGGTTTCAGGTGATGGGGAGGTCAGAGCTGTGAGGGCTTACAAAGATGGGAGTTTTTTTTATATAAATGGCTTACCACTCTTCTTTAGCACATATGCGAGTACATTCTCTCTAAATTGTACCTTTCTCCTCCCTACCACCGCTGGAATAATTAAATACGGGTAGCTCTGATGGTTATTTAGATATGGTATAGGAAATAAACTAAAGCTATCAGTACTGGTTGGCTAAAGCCGACACACTGCCCTAGCTGGTTGGCTAAAGCCGACACACTGCCCTAGCTGGTTGGCTAAAGCCGACACACTGCCCTAGCTGGTTGGCTAGAGCAGACACACTGCCCTAGATGGTTGGCTAGAGCAGACACACTGCCCTAGCTGGTTGGCTAGAGCAGACACACTGCCCTAGCTGGTTGGCTAGAGCAGACACACTGCCCTAGCTGGTTGGCTGGAGCCGAGAGTAGGTTGAAGAGCAGGTGCAGTTTAACTACTAGAGGGTAGAAATGACCGAGAACTGTTTGTTTGCAGCTGGACCTTGTCATTGACAACCTGCCAACCTTGTCTGGTCAGTTTCTATGCGCCTTCACAGCCTTGGACAAGACGCTCATTACCAACGCCACCCGGAAGTCATATGGAGTGAACTGCACGACTCCTCGCACAGACCAACTTCCCTCTATACCACCAGGACAACGTGAGTACCCTTCCTAAACCAACATTTATTGAGTTTATTTTAGAATTGGGTGAAAAATATCCTTAGGACACGAAGACTGAACCCGAGATGTTTGACTTTAGCACTCTACTGTTCTATATGGTGGCTACAGACAGGGAGAACCTGGAAAAGTCAGGAATTCTTGGATGTCAGGGAAAACAGGGAAATGCCAGAGAATTTGATCAAAAATAAATAAAAGTCAGGGAATTTAAATATTTGACTGATTCTGCAGCTAAACATTAAAAAAAATTGATCGAGTTTGTTTCTTGAATGTTAATAAAATGCATTGCCAAGATTAGTTATTTTTAGCACCGCGCCTTACCACCCATTCGGGTTATACTATCTTAAATATGTTATTCTAAAATGAAATCGTTGAACAGGGTTTGTTTCTTAACACATTTACACAGGGACACAAATAATACCTAACTAAATATTAGCAAAACAAAAACTTATAAGACTGTTGATGTTTGGTAGCTTAGGATTTTTCAAAAATATGGTTATCAATGTAATAAACGAAAAAATTCCCATCCACCAAGAAAAACTGTAAAAAGACCAGGCCTGGAATTTTTTTAAATGCTGTCTGGAAAACCTTTAAAAGTCAGAAAATTTTATATTAAAATGTTTGTAGCCACCCTGTTCTACCACTGGACTGTTCAGGATAGCTTTGTGCTTGGGCTCATTCTTCACTCATTATTTAAGATAAAGTCTCTTATGAACATTTGAGACTGAGAGTGTTGGCTTTTTGAAGCAATTTTCTATCACAACCACCATAACTTGTGTAGGAATTCACTTAGAGCTATCAAAAATATGTTAAACTTTGTACATTCTCTATATGGTATTGATCACATTAAAGCACACACAACTGAGCTACTAGTGACTTAGACCTCGATTTTAATGAGCCCTTTGTCACAAATTCCCTCCCCCCCTGCTTGAAATCTCTTGCTGAGATCCAAACTAATATATGAATATGTTTTGGAAAATTGATGGGCTATTCAAGAATCCGATACCTTAGCTTATTCGGTTGAATGTTTTTCTAATAAGTAGGAGTCCCGGGTTCAAATCCCGGCATGGTCGAAAAATGTATCATTGTTGAATTGTGGGTTTACACTTTCACAGTCATGAATTAATGGCCGGGGACTGGATGTTGTGCCTGTTCTAGTCTTAAGATAAATTATTAAGAGGCGTATAAAGCTACAAAAGGCCTAGCAAGCCGATGATGGAAAATATATGGCTTGAATAAAAAATTGACCCAGGCCACAGGCTGGAAAAAGTAATTGATGTAAAAATGTGCTATTAAAAAAAATCCTTGCAACACTATAATGGCTTTTAGAGATCAATAACTTTACTTAATTTTACTTTTTTTTTATGATTTGAAATCTTGTGTGAATTGAATATTATATGGTAAAAACGTTACTAATCCAAATAAAATATTTGAAATTGAGTCCAATATAAAACTTAAGGTCATTAAAATAATATTTTATAAGAGATAGATATATAATACTACAATCTTTGCAGGTTTCTCTGGCCAAGTAAAATAATCAATTTATGCTATAACGTTAAATTATAAAAAAATTAAATTTTAGATTTGGATTTTGGATGAGATCCCATATGATTCAAATTTGAGACCTATTTGTATTTAAAATTTTGAATAAAATTTGAATCTTTCAAATACTAAGATCTGTTTAACAATGAGGTGGCCCAATGGCTAAATAATAAATATTAAGATCTGTAATTTCAAATCCAAATGAATCATGGCAATATTCAGATTTGGATACAAAATTTTGAGGCTTAGCACAGCTTTATTTGAAAAAAATATGTTTATAATAAATAACAAACCTGTGAATCAAACACTTTTATCTAAAGCTTGTCATGGTTGAAACAAAGAAAGCTTGTTATTTTAATAATACTATTTTGCTTGTGGTAGAAAGAATGTCTATTCGCCTTTTATAGTTAAAAACATTGCATTGGAACTCTTGTATTTTTTTTTCTTACTAGTATGGTCAACACAGATGTATTAATAACATATTCTAATGAATAAGGATTAATGGTGGTATAAAAGAAATGCACCCACATTAGTGTGTAAAAGTAATGAGAAACTATCTTCACTGCACCCATCTTAGATTCAAACCTCAAACTCTGTCTTGTCAATGCAATCCAGTTGATATGGCGAGAGAACCCTTCCTTAACCTCTGACAAGACGTGTATTAATCACAACTTGTGAATGTGTGGAATGCCAGGCCTCCACTGTGGTGCGGATCCCACGTTAAACTGTAGGTCCTCCATTTAATCTCACAATCACCCTACCATTACATATTAGCGTAAGTGCGTATAACCTGAACGGGTAGTAAGACACGGTGCTAGTAATAATAATAATAATAATAGATATAATGAGCCTTGTTTTAATTGATTTTCAATTCACTTTATAGTTTCAGTAGGTTTTTTTATCGAGTCACAATATCAGTTCCTGTACACATTAATTACACTAATGAAACAGGGATGAGGAAGGTAGAATTTTAGGAAAAGTACCAGAATTTGTGTGAAGGAAGAGTGGGAAAACATATAGGAAAAAATCCCTTCAGTACACCCAACCGGGATTTTAACTCTGATCTCCTCAGCACCAACAATCCAGTCTAACACGAGAGTGATGCGTTAGACCATGTGACCACCAATCTGGGTAGTTGATTTATCATTGATTTAGGGCCAGTTTCATAGTCGGATTTAGTACGCCTAAAGTGCGAGTCGATACTAAATACAGGACGACACCTACCTAGACCAAAATGGAATGGGACAGTTTCGCATATGAAACTGGCCCATTCTATTCAATTTCAGGTAGGTGACGTCTTGTATTTAGTATAGCGCCGCACTTGAGGCGTACTAAATCTGACTATGAAACTGGCCCTTAGTATAATGTACTCTTCTCATTAGAGCTACTCACAACTTAATTTATCAATCAAAGTACAAAGGATGAGGAATAAAACCATTACTGTCTACTTCCTGTGCATTCATCTGGGTTGAACTCTGGTATTTTGATACATAGACAGGTTTGCTAGTTTTAATGATAAAAACTATTTTATAACATTCTAAATGTCTTGTATAAAATTTAAGATAAATGTACACCCAAATTAAAAATTTTATTTTACTCCAACAGCGCAACATAATTATAACTTATATTTTATTAGTAGGATTGCAAATATGAGAATTTACAAAAGCTTATTAACAAAACTAGTATTAGTTTGGAAGAAAGCAATGATATACAATTAAATATATAAGGCGAAGCTTTGGGGAAGAATGAGCCATATCTCAATCATAATAGAAATATAAAAAATACATACTCATCCATCCCCCAAGCTTTGGCTTTCATTTACAGTAGGGCCTTGCTTATAGTATGTCAGGTTTGGTTCTAGAGCCCCACTGTAAAACAGTACATAGCCTTTTTTACAAATACATATAAAATACTAACATATTTACACTAGCTTATTTAAAGTGCACAATAGAGCTGGACCTAAAGAATTATACAAAACAAAGGTAATCAATTGAAAAGGATTGAAAACCATCGAACCAATTGATTATTTGTGACCTTCCTTGGTTATCCTTACATCTGGTCGACATTGAAGTTTTAGTTCCTTAACAGACAACTGGACTCTGTAAGCCATTGATATGACCCATGGAAGAGCTATGTTGCATCTTTAATTGAGGCCATGCGATCTGGGGGTTGGGAACATAATTACTATTAAGCTAATGGATTAGGGATGAGGAAGGTTGAATATAGAGGAAGTGTAGCCACATTTGCTTGGAGAGAAAATGGGAAACCATTTTGGAAAAATCACCCTCAATATACCCAACCAGGATCGAACCACAATCTCATTGTCATTGGCTTTAGAGTCTATCTCAAGTGTCACCTTAAACAATACGGCCACCGAAGCGAGTTTTTATGAATACATAAATGTTAAATGACTAGACTACATATATTAACTTGGTTCTAATCTGTTTGGAATTGAAAAAGAACCTTTTATTTAAATCTTGGTCCTTATCATAGCAAATTTTTAGTGAAATACGTATTGAAAAGGTGCTCAACAAACTTGTAACCTTCCTTGATTGCAGATCACTTTACTGCCAAACTGTCTGTGCGAATGACCTCAGGTCCAGACTTTGTGGCGACTAACTTCACATTTTTTGACTGTAACACATACAGTTCTTGCACCCAGTGCGTCTCTTCCTCGTTCCCTTGTGATTGGTGTGTGGATGGCCACCGCTGTACTCATGATACAGCTGAAAACTGCCGGAATGATATTCTTGTCACAGGCGTCAGTGTGAGTATCTCTAGCATGGAAATAAACACAAAATATTACTTATGTGTGTGTTTTTGAAGTTCAGATTTATTTGTGAGTGTTTTTTAATTTTGACCCCTACAAGATTTATAGAGTTTTTGTGTGGTTATGTAGTTTTAGAATGAAAAATTGGCAATGCGTTTTTTGTTTATAATAAGATAAATAAGTTGAGCCTTTTGTAAGTAAAATGATGCCCTTACATTTTTTACCATTAGGAGGAGGGGCTGGTGGAATTTGACCATGTACTTCCTTTTCATTCACTTTGCCTACTAAGATGACATTTTTATTTATATATTCTTAATAAAAATCTTAATCTAGACACTTTAAAATTATCAAGGACCTAGCATTTTTATTTTGAGTCAGGCAGGGCACAATGCTTACATGTTTGTTATTTTACTTCTTATGCCTTTTTAAAAGTGTATTTGCAAGTAAAATTATTGCCCCTACAACCCTAGCGCCCTACCTTCCCTGCTTACTTTCACCCCCAACTATGCCAGCTTTGTGGTGTGCACTGGCTGCAGTTCTGAAAAAGAAAAATGTTTTAATGCAACTTTATATTTTATTATTTCTTTATAGTAATCTGAAATAAAAAATTAACAGATGTATAATATTCTGTTTATTTTGTAGCGAATGGGACCAAGTTATAGAAGTGGACCAACATTTTGCCCCACTCTCAATGCCACAACTGGAGGGTCAACAGAGATTTTGGTGTCTTCTGGGATTAAGAAAACCATCAGAGTGAAAGTTCACATAATTGGGGTGAATATTACTTGTAGATTGAACCAAAGGATAGATGGTGAAACCTATAGACGTATGGGTGAATGCCTCTCTGAAAGTAGTTGGATGTATGTGGAGTATTCCAAAGAATGAAGTAGTATCAAAAAAGGTAAAGATGGCAGAATATGAAAGTGTTTTATGGATGTGAAGTGTGGGTTTGTCAGGAGAAACACAAGAGCAAGGTGAATGCTGTTGGAATGAGATATCTGATAAATGTATGTGTAAAAAAGTTGAATGGGTGTTCAAGGAGTGCGGTTCTAAACAAAATCAACATGAAAGAAGTGTTTTAGGTTGTTTTGGGTATGTTGAGAGGATAAGTGTGGATCAAGTGACAAAGAAAATATATTAAGGTTAGAAAGTGAGTGAGGATGGATTAAGTAGAGTTCTTGTGTTTTTAGAGTTTCTTGCCTACCCCATAAGGGAACAGCGTGATTAGGTATGTATGTAGATTGAACCAAAACTTCTCATATTATATTTGTATTTGCTAATCACTTAACAATTTTTTATGGTACTCTGATAATAAAGGTTGATCATTAAATAACAGTCAGAAAGAATCTCATTTTCTGAAAATTATTAAATAAACTATAAGCATCAGTGAGTTAACTGACGTTCTCTAATCTGATTCAAGAGGTCATGAGCATTGTAAAGGTTACTATTGTGGGTTGTTTTAGACCTATTTGCTTTCCATCCTCCTTCCAGATCAATGCTGATACATTTCCCAAAAATTCATATTTATTATTTTGTGCTTTAAATTTAATGTAGCCTACAATAATCTAAATGTAAAATGTATACCACCAAAAATGAATATTCTTGGCCCGGCTTAATTGGGTCACTAATTTAAAATAAATGAAAAAAAAACATAATTTTTTTAATTTGCTGTGTCTATATAAACACGTGTAATTTAGTATCTATAAATTTGTGATGTAAATTTTAAGCTAAATCTTATTCTTAAGGAAGCTACGTAGTAGAGCACTGAAACACGTTAGCCGTTTAGAAATACTAAATTATTGAATAATCCGTTTGATATTTATTATCATTTTCAACTCAATATAAGTTAAGCGAAAATTACCATCAGAGGTCTGACCATTTAAAAAGTTTCTTAGATTAAAGTAAGTGGTTATAAACCTAGATTTAGCCTTCCTCTATCAAATAAAGTCAAGTTTTGAAAGGGTCACAACTGAACATTTTAAGCTTATGTGTGATTATTTTATAGGGTTTTATCTAGTGTGGTATTACACCTTTTTATAAAACAACTTGAGCTTAAAATTTATATTTTTTAACTGGTAAGAACTTTTGCCTACATTTTGGTAAAAATAATATTTAAAAATATCAGACAACTTTATAAATAATACAGGATTTCTAAACTTCTCAAATGTATTCAGTGCTCTACCATGTAGCACTATTGAAATATTAAAGCCAAATCTAAACCAAGTCACACTTGAATCTATTTAGTAAATCTAACAGAACAATATATAACCTATTTATAAAAATGGTTTGGCACATTTATTTCCACAGCCGTGGGATTATTTTGAATAAAATTTTAGTTCAGCCAAAAGCAGCATATTATTTTATCATTGTACCTGGTGATCCACAAAATAAAAGTATATTTTTTAAACAACCAACACTATAAATAATTAACTAATGCTTGATTTTTTAAATTTTACTAATGGTAAAATATCGCTATTAGACTAAAATGTACACAAAAAATAAATAAGTAAAATGTTCTATCTTTATAAAACTCCCTCATTTACCACTTACTAACTCACTCTATGGCATTATAAACCCAAAAGTTCATTGTCGTGCTTACTAAAGTATGCCACTTATCCCTCTATTGAGCGAGATCTATCCAGTCCACCTCATTACACCTTATCTCTTTCAGGTCCATTCTAATGTTATCTTGTAATCTGTATCTATATCTTCCCATTAGTCTCTTCTCACTGGGTTTGCTAGTCAATACTCTGAACATGGTTATAGATTCTTAGATTCACGCTGCTTGTCTTGCCTACCATAATCTAAAAGACTTGATTATCCTAACTATGTCTTGGGATGAATATAGGTTATGTAACTCATCATTATGTATCCTACTCCACCCCTCTAGGCCCCAGTAGCCTCATCCATTTTTGGACCAAATATCTTCCTTTAAGCACCTTGTTTTCAAACACCCCAAATTTGTTTTCATCATGTAAGGTAAGAGACCACTTTTCACACCCTTACAAAACAACCAATAAATTACTACTGAGGGAAGTTAAAAAGAATGTTGAGTATGACAAAATGTGCTTTGCATTTAGAGATATACATTTTATTTTATTTTTAATAATTAGTTTAAAACTAATTTTTTTTCTCTGTATTGCAGCAATTCATTGTGCAGACTCGTTTTGTTTGCCAGTTCAATATTGAAGGGCGTGTGACTAGTGTAAACGCTCAACTTCTTGGTGACACTATTTATTGTGACCAAATGGAGTTTACCTACACATCCAGAGCCCCCAACATAACTGCCACATTTGCTGTAATTTGGGGTGGCTCCAAACCTCTGGACAACCCAGACAATATTCATGGTAAGTGATCAAAACTTCACACTTTACAAGTGAACAACTTAAAACTGATACAAATTTAGGATTGGAGAAAATTTGTATTGCTATATTTTTCTGCTAGTTAGCTCTGGATACAAAAGTCTCTACAAATCATTATGAGATGGATTGAGAAAAATCTTTGATTCAATTTATTTGAGAATGTTTAAGCAAATGCCAAGATAATAATTTTTAGTGAAATGGAATAGAAAATGGGTAGATATATATAACAAGTGTAGTATTGAGTTTGTAATAAATACCAGGATCACATGCAAAGTTCTCCTAAAATAAACTATAAAACTTTATTTTCGTAAATACCCTTGAATATTTAGAAAGTTTTAATAGTATAGGCTATTAATATAGATGTACATAAAATTTTTTGTTTGAATTTTAATTAATATGTTATTGCTTTGCATTTTCAGTTGTGATATACCGATGCCGAGACATGGCTGACAATTGCGGAATGTGTCTGGCACTAGCAGAAAAATATGGGTGTGGTTGGTGTCAAGTGTCGGATCGCTGTGAGGTGAAAGATCAATGCGATCAGGGAACTGGTGTTTGGCTCAATCGAAACCAGACATGTCCTAATCCAGAGGTCATTTCCTTTGAACCTCAGCTAGGTCCTTGGGAGGGTGGTACCAACATTACCATTAGAGGTATTAATCTTGGGAAAACATTTAATGACATTTATGGAGGAGTGAGTGTAGCAGGCATTCCATGTGAACCTTATGCACATCTTTACACCAAGACCAAATTGATTGTGTGCTATGTGGATGGACCTGGAACAAATGAGCCAAGACGGGGACCTGTCATTGTCAGAGTTGAAGATTTTCGGGGAGAGTCGAAACATAATTATGAGTTTGTCGATCCAGTAATAGATGCAATAAGCCCGAAGTATGGTCCACGTTCTGGTGGCACCAAAATAAAGATAAATGGGAAATATATGAATGCTGGTAGCCGTATCCAGGCTTTCATTGATGACATTCCATGCGAGATAATTGGGTAAGTTATTGTTAAAAAATACTTTAGAGAAAATATATTTGAATAGAAATTTTACTTTTTTAATAACCTTGACCCGTGCTTCAGTGGCAAAATGGTCTAAGGGGTCACTCCTGTGTTGGACTGGCCTTCTGATGACTGGAAGATTGAGGTTCAAATTTGGTCGGGTTTATTGAGTGGTTTTTCCAAAATGGTTTTCCACTCTCCTTCCATGAAAATGCGAGTATATTACCTCTAAAATTCTTCATTCCTCATCCTTATACTCCATTAGAGTAATTATCACATTTGCTTATAACCTAAACAGGTAATAAGATGTGACGTTAAAAGAAACTTTGCAATCATACATATATTTTTTAGTGTTATAATTCAAATTTTGAATTGGTATCCAACAACTATCTTTCACAAACATAATATTGCAATAAAATTAGACATTAAATATTACATGCATCTTAACTATCTAACATAGATTTGTATTTTTAAAAAAAAGGGATTTATTTATATAAAATTGAATATTTAAACTAATTTACTCACAAATTTAATAGCACTAACCCTGATAATTACAATGTTTGAATGAAATATACTTTCTTTCACATATTTAAGTATGTGTGTTTTTTTGGATTTCAGCCATGTACAAAGTTATACATGTGTTCAAACTCTAATTTATAATAGTGCATTTCAAAATTAAAATCTTGTTATCTATGTTCTCACATGACAAAAAAAATCCCATTTTAAAATAATATACATTAATAGTAAACAAAGTTTTTTTATTTATTTTTTGCTTGACCTGATAGCTTAACTCATACACACATTTGTAATTTTAATTAGAATATGAATTATACTTTACATAAAGTAATTCATTCTTTTAATTTCTATTATTAATTGATTATAATCTTGAGAACAGTTTTAAATTAACATTAGAGCTATAATATTACTTTTGAAATGAGATGGTGTTTGTGGAAACATTCACAACTATTTAAGTTTAAGCTTCACACAGCTTAAAAAACCATCCATTTATTAGATTTATTTCTTACTGTTCTTTGCTTGAACACGCTAAATTATTCATAAGATAATCATAACATATTTTACACACCATACACCTAATGTTTACAAAGTTAAGATGTGTTGGTTGTGTCTATTAATACAAACAAAACATTCCTTTTTGAATTAAGGCTTCACTTAAAACAAATTAAACGTTAATAAACCGCTCAACTTAAAATAAATTACACCTTAATAAGTTGCTGGACTTAAAAGCAAAATGTTACATACATAAGATAAATACTGTAGATAAAGCAAATAGTTTAAAAAAAAGGGGGGTAGTACTTATTTTAGATGAATCTCACACGCACACATGAATTCATGTTACATTATCACAAATAGAAACTAGACTAGCAATAAAAATTCTTCCTCGACACTGATTATAATATTTATAAATGGAAAAAAAGTTATTAAATAATAATGGTTAGTGTGTGACTTTTAAAATAAACTAGGTACTTCTAAAACATAATATGAACTATTTGTGTCAAATATTTGTTCTATTTACATACAAAAATAATATACAATGTATATATAAAAATATATTAACAATAAATACAGGTATCTATCATGTTAGATTATAATTCAGTAACATGAAGGATTTTTTTTTTCACTTTGATGACATTGCAAAAATTGTCATGTGTATTTCAAATTATATTTGAGTATAGTGCAGTTCTGCATTCTTTAAACTAATGTAGATATACATTGAATTATAAATTTTGTTATTTATAATATGTTTATGTGCTATAGTACAAGTGCAGAAGAAGCTGAATGTAAAACGAGTGCTTCAGATCGACAAAGAAGTGGAAAGCTACGCATGAAGTTTGATAAAGGTGACCGCATCTTTGACAAGGACCTTTTTGAATATGTTGAGGATCCAACAATAGAATCTGCTGAATCTGGTGTAGCAGGACAAGTAAGTGTGGAGCATTGGTTTCAGAAAACTTCCTCCTGTATATACTATTTGTAATTAACAAACATGTATTTAAATATACTTTGTAATAATAATATAATAATACTTAGCACCGCGTCTTACTACCCGTTCGGGTTATACGCTTAAGTACTAATTACACTAATGGGTTAGGATTGGGGAGGTTGAATTTAGAGGAAGTGAACCCGCATTTGCGTGGAGGGAGAGTGGAAAACCATTTAGGAAAAACCCCTCTCAGTTCACCCGACCGAGATTCGAACCTCGATCTCCCCATCCTCTGCAGTCGAGCTCAACACGACTGGCGCGTTAGCTAACTACGCCACCGAGGAGGGTTATACTTTATCAATGCAAATAAAATATTTATGCTTATAATTTTTAATCAACTTATCTTGTAATACAGGGGAAATTGACAATAATATATTAACAGCCAATTTAACACAATGGCAAATTGTAATTTCAAACACATATTTGGTGGCATTCAGTTAAATGTTATACCAAACTTTTTTAATTGATCACTAGAAACAACAAAATATCATGAGATGTGTTTGTACAAACTTACTAGCACATTAAAATTAATATCAAAATATTTTTAAAGTTCACTGTAAAGATTATTAATTTAGTTTACATACGCCTAATAAACTAAATTGGATCTTTTCACAAAATTGACTACTTGGAATTTTATATTTGAATAATGTTCAATTAGGTTGATTTTGATGAAAATTAACAATATAAAAACTAAATGTGTGTTTATTAAGTAGCAGACATAATCGTTCTTTTTTTTTTGTCTTAAATTACCAGAAAAAAAGAAAAGCAACTGGACAATCACATTTTCTTCTTAATATTCCTATAACCAACCAAAGTTCCCATTTTAAAAAATCCTCAACCATTGGTAAAGAAGAATCCGATACCTTAGCTCATTAGCTCAATCAGTAGTGTTTTTGTCTACTGAGCTAAGGGTCCCAGGTTCGATTCTCAGCATAGCCAAAAAAGTATAATTAGTGAAATGTGGGTTTACCCTTTCACAGTGATTAATTAACGGCCGGGACTGGATATTGTACCTTTTCTAGTTGTAAGTTATATTATATGTTATATGAAGCAACTGCAGGCCTAGCAAGCCAGTAGTGGAAAATATATGACTTGAATAAAAAACTGACCCAGGCCATAGACTGGAATCAGTAATGGATAAAAAAAAATTGGTCAAGAAGTAATATGTATGTTTATCTGGCTTTTATGAGTCATATTGTGACCAAATGCAAATATTTAAATTTAAGATTGAGAAATTTAGCTGTAATGTTTCCACCCTTATACCCCCTAAGTTTGTTGATTTTTTATACCATTTTAGCTGAAAAAAGCATTTTATTTATCGATTTTTAATGCCGAAATACACAGTTCTATTTAGCAAAATTCATTAACTTAATTTACCACAAATCCAGGTGTCTATTAATTACATTTTTCACTTCACCTACTGTTTAGTTTAAAGCATTTTTTTTAATCAAATTGGCATCTATTTTTTAAAATATGGGATCTAAAGCTTTAAGCTGATATTTGTGAAACAATCTATTTCACTTGATAAGAGGAGTTCACATTCAAAAACTCAGCCTCATAGGATTGTTTCTATCAATTAATTTATACTAGATGAACTCTGATGTTTTTTAAAAATCCCAGTATTTATAATAAGCAAAATGACATTATGTAATGCTTAGAGATGAAAGTTGATTATTAATTTGTTATATTGTTTTATAATTTTGTAGGTGAAGATTCCAAAAGGAATTCCAGCGGGTGGAATACGTATATCAGTATCTGGCAAAAACTTGGCTTACATTCAGAACCCTCGGATGTACGTTTATTACAAGGACAAGCAGTTTAGCAGTGTATGTACTAAAACTCATTTAATAATGATGTTTATTTTCTAGTTAAAAAATATATACTTTTCAATGTGGGCCTGGATACGGGTCCTATGTTATATTTCAGCTTATATGCATATGTACTAATTATACTAATGGGTTAAGGATGAAGGTTGAATTTAGAGGAAGTGTACCCGCATTTGCATGGATGGAGAATGTAATTTTTTTAAATCAAAAACCACCCTCATTACACCCGACCAATATTCAAACCCTGATCTCCTTGCTGTCGGCAGTCTAGTCTATTGCAAGTGTGATGCCTTAGACCATGCGGCCACCGAAGCTGGTATTTAACCTATTGATACAGTGTTGGTCACCTGAATAGTTGAAATAACTCTCATCTATAAAGCCTGAGTTTTATCATGACTGGGTGCAATCAATATGGTTTTCTGACTAACTAACTCTCAATCTTCTTCGTTAAATGGAGATTAGTTCCTTAACCCTCATCCATTTTCTACTAGATTAAGCTGCTAATCTCATTATGTTAAATGTTCTATATAAATGTATTTCGTTTAACCCGATTATTAAAAAAGGTTTTAAAGTGTTCACATTGTCATTATTAGGTTTATTGCACATGTGTAAGAGATAATATAGAACTAAATAAGTTTTGGACATAGATAGGAACCTAAATAACTAAGGAGTAGAGATGTATGTTTATGTAGTTATGTTTATTCAAGATTCTAAAGCTTAATTAACACGTTCACTTAAACTGGATATTAACATTTTCTTGAGTGGTGCGTCACTTCACGTGGTTGCAGAGATGTAAAAATTGTAGCTTTGTGTCTATACAGAACTCAATACATCTATAAACATGCTTTCCATACACCTAGTCATTTCAAATTTCCTCCAAACAATACCTATTTGAGACAGTGTCTGTTTGGGTGTATCTACACATAATATACAACTACAGAGCACATGTTCATTGATATAGTCTGGTTTTGAAATTTAATTGGGTTTCCCAAACAGATATTTCCACGCAGTATAGGCAAAGAAAAAACTATTGCAACTCTAGCCACACGGGCTAAATAAATAGCACAGAAATCTTGTGATTGGTCTAGCTCCAGTGTTTGTCACAACACTTGTTTTGCTCTGCGACTGAGTTTTGGCAAACATGTGCATCAAAAGTCAAGATCACACTAAAAAAAAGTATTACTAGTGCCACTTATTAACTATTTTGTGTGTTTTATTGAAAGTAAAATATGTACTATTTTAATATCCGAGACTCCACTATTCACATTCATCTTATGGTTGAAACATTTATCAGTTTTGTAAAATTACAATTTTTATATAAATACGAGCGCGCGTGCGCGCACACACACACACACACACACACACACACACACACACACACACACACACTACACACACACACAATGAAAATAAAAGCAGAAATAAACTAACAATAAATTTAAGCTAAATTAATGGGAGAATTTTTAAAAATGGCTGATTTCTTTCTGGCTTTGGAGTAAAAAAAATAATCTCATATGTAGGATTATTATATATGACACAACACTGTTTTACTTTTTTTAAGTTCTGTCAACATTACCAAATAAATGGTTCACTTGCTTCAAACTTGTGGATACACTGATCGTGTGTATATAGTAAACTAGTTTTGTTTCTTAAGTAGCTAAATTAAATGAATTAGTATTACCTTCTTATTGTTTCTTTATTTATAATGTTGACCAATAATGTCTTCAAATTTATTTGTTTGTTATTTGCAGACCTGTGTGGTCCTCAGCAACTCCAACATGGCTTGTTCTTCTCCAACAATAGAATTTGATAAAGAGCCAGATGCAGAAAATCCTATGAAACTAGAATATGGGTTCTTGATGGACAATGTGACAGGGGTACAAAACTTGTCAATGGATCATAACCCATTTCTGCTCTATCCAAATCCTATATATGATAAATTCGATGAAGAAGTAAAATACTACAAGAGTGATTACTTGACTATCAATGTAAGTGAAAATAGATTTCATTAAATACTATCTTGAGGAAAAATGATACATGCTTGATTATTTACAACAGTTCTTACTTTGGGCAAAATAGCTCATTGGAAATTTTATTAAAATGTGGTCAAAATATTCAAATTTTATTTTAAAACTCTTTTTTGGTTTGTTACTTGAATTTTTATTAAAATAAAAATGTATTATGATACTTTCAGAAGGTGATCTTTACATAGTAATGACATGTTAAGTGTTTCATAAGAGTAAGAAGGAAAATGTACTATTGAATTAATATTCTAGTTTATAGATGTATGTTGATCGAGAATTAAAAAATAGAATGTAATGGGTTGAATGCATTGTTTCAGGGACAGCACTTGGACCGTGCTTGCCAAGAATCTGATGTGGTGGTGCAAATAGGGAACAGTTTCTGTAATGTAACATCACTGTCCCGTCAACAGTTGACATGCCGACCACCTACTACTCAACCACCTGCGCTTGATGAAGATGGACATGTGAACCCTCAAGAGCTTCCACAAGTAGTGGTACGAATTGGGGAACCTATTTTAACATTTATATCTACCAGTGGCGACTTATAGGTTTTTGCCAAGATAAGCTAAGCTTGACAAATTGTAATTTCAACCAGCCATTTGAAAAATAACAAACATAGTAAGGTATTGGACAAATGTTTGTGCATTGGGTCTAGAGGGAAAATGAGATACTTTACTAGTAAATTGTTGCTTCCTATAAAGTCTCATCAAGCCTTGCTTGTCTTGACAACAGCCTATCAACAGACACTAGTAAAATTTTCTGTTACATTTCAATAAATAGAACCTTTGTTGACTGTTTATCCATAGTTTCAAATATAAATGTTAATTTTAATAAAGAAGAATAATCTTTTATATCTCTGAAGCTATTTACTAGATAAAGAAAAATAATTAGAAAAACCTGAAATAACATTATTAAATTTATTTTTAGTAAAAAAATAAATATGAAACTATAGATAAAAATGAATTTAAATTATAGGCCTGCACCTTGGGCAAAGCTTCTAGCATTTTTTTTTATCTATACTAGGTATGGAACCTTTGAATCATCACATACCTCTAATCTTTCGGATTTTCAAGGAGTCAAGAAAATATTGTATTCAAGATAAAAAAATAAATCCCATTTTGGATTGGAATTTATTTGTGAGTTGTTTTACTGCTTATTGGTGGCTAAGCTCAATATAATTATGAGACAAACTTAAAAACCCGAACCTAACCTATTGATTTAACTCTTGAGCCCATAAGATAGTAGAGAAAGCAAGACTGAGATGGTATAGCCTTGTAATGCGGATGGAGAAAAAGAGGACGCTAAAAAAAGATGGAAATGAAGTGTGTAGTAAAAAGACAGCAAAAAAAGCCAAAAAATAGATTAGAGGAGCAGATAACAGAAAGTGTGCAAGTTAGAGGAGAAGAATGGAAGCTATTAAAGTAGGAAGAATGGGGGCATTTTACTAAACTGCACGCTGGAAACAGATGATGATGATGATGATGATGAAAATTATGATTAAGTTATTATGAGGACTATTTGTATTTCAACCTCCGTTTGACCGTAGCTCGCAATGAAAGCAGAATAGAGAGCTTTCACATGCACAATTACATCAAGTGATGCGTTGTCTCTCCTCATGCCACGTGTTCGGCCATTGTTTGTTAGTTTTGTCTTATGAGCGAGTAAACATGTGTTTTGCAATTGATGCTCCTGCCAGCTGTGACATTTTTGCTGTCATTTGTTTTGTTCACGCTGAGGGTAAAACTGCTGCTGAAATTCAACATAAATTAGTATAGTGTACGGTCCATACTTTGAGTGAAAGATGTGTCTGAGATTGGTGTGTAAAATTTAGAGATGGACAAATTGACGTACATGATGAAGGTGGTCAAGGTCGGCGATCACTGGTTAGTGATGAACTTGTTCAAAATGTTGACCAAAAAATTCTTGAAAGACGTCGCTTCATAATTTCAGAGCTTTCATGTGATTTTTCCCCATATTTCTCTAACAGTTTTGTACGAGATCATTACTGGTAGGCTGGGCTACCACAAGTTTTGTGCAAGATGAGTTCCAAAAATGCTACTAATGTGAACAATATGCAGATAATGAGATCAGCTTTGACATACTTGCAGCGATACGGCAAAGATGGGGATGAATTTCTTGACCATATTGTTACGGGTGATGAAACGTGGGTTTATTTTGTGAATGTCAAAAGCAAAGCTCATTCAAAACAGTGGATGCATACAAATTCACCAAACAAACCCAAAAATTTCAAAAAATAATCTGATGACAACCGTTTTCTGGTTTATAAAAGGAATGCTTTGACTGTCTTCTTGGAACCAGGTACTACAATAATGGCAGAAAGGTACTGTGAACCAGTAAGAAATTTGCGCAGGGCAATTTGGAACAAAAGGCGAGGTATGCTGACGTCAGGCGTTGTGCTCTTTAAAGACGCGCGGCCCCACACAGCTGCATGCACAAAAGCATTGTTGGACCACTTTGGTTAGGAGGTGTTCAATCACCCTCCATGTAGCCTGGACCTGGCATCAAGTGATTGACTATCACCTCTGTACCCATATTAAAATTTGGTTGGGCTGAGTGCTTCAATAATAATAATGAGGAGTTGGTGAAGGATGGTGTCCAATCATGGCTGAGCTTCCAGGCGTCAACTTTCTTTGACACAGAGATACAAAAACTCGTAGCCTGATACAATAAGTGTCTCAATTCATGGGATGATTATGTTGAGAAGTAGCCTAGTCATGTAGGTATTTTTGGTTTAAATTAAAATAGTTTTTTTCCGTTGATTGTATTCTCAACAGCCCACCGGAGGTTGAAATCCGAATAGCTCACGTATTTCTACTTTATATCTTCTTTCTCAACTTAATAATTAATTTAGTAAATGAAACCTCCCTCATTTACCATGTTGTTTAATATTTGGATTCAAGTTTTGGGATGTTCATGTAAAATGAATTTTCAGATTAGTAAAAGAGGGGATTCGACCCATTTCTATTAGATATACATAATTACGGTTGCAGAGGATGTACAACTCTTATATCAACTAGTCCCCACATTTAGCTGGGACAGACTTGCATAATTATTATTACTTATAATTAAAGAGAGGTTTGTTACTATATAGTAAGATTACATTCACCTTGTAACAAACTCAAGCTTTTGGCTCACAGTGACCACAACCACGTTATAGAGCTCAAGTCGTTAGTATACGCCATACAACACTAAGTTGAGGGTGTTACAATATGTTATATGCTCCATCTCAAAATAAATATTTTTTATGTCATTTTGACAAACACAGTTTAATTAGCTTCAATTTGTAATTATATCCAGAATAACATTTTGAAAATACACACCAACAAGCAACAATACTGATAGATACTGTAAAACAATCAGTAATTGCTGTTACACCCGCACCGGTAGTCACACAGTCTAACATGTCGGTCACTCTTATGTTAGACTGGATTGCCGGTGATAGGGGTTTGAATCCTGGTCGGGTGTACTAAGAGTGGTTTTCCCTAAATGGTTTCAGACTCACCCTTCATGAAAATGTGGTTACATTTTCTCTAAAATACTACCAAATCAGTACTAGGACGTGATGAAAAAAAAATCTTAGCTAACTCCCTTTTCTTCTTTATACTGGCAAACGCATACACACGATACTTTAATTTACTTGCTCTCTCTTACTCATGGCATTAGGAGCTCACTCAAGTATGCCACCAATCCCTAGCTTGAGCTAGTTCTATCCAGTCCATCTCATTACACCCTGTCCCTATCTTGAACTAGTTCTTTCTAGTCCACCACATTACACCCTCTTTCTTTCAGGTCCATTCTAAGGTTATCCTCCCATCTGCGTCTAGGTCTTCCCATTGGTCTCTTCCCGTAGGGTATGCCAGATGAGTTAACACCCTGGACATGGTTCTAAATTATCCCATTCACACTGAAAGTCCTGCCCACTAAAATCTAAGAAACTTTATTATCCTAACAATGTTCTGTGATGAGTGCACGGTATGTAACTCATCTTTATGTAACCTCCACTTCCCAGTAGCCTCATCCCTTTTTGTATCTAATATCCTCAAAAGGCAATACTTTTATTACAAAACATTATCTAATCAAAAGGAAGCATAGAAGGTTAAATACATGTGAAATATCTAATATATTATTTTAATGGAACCAAGGACTGCCTTCTACACTTAAGAATGATTTTGCACAAAATAAAATAAAGCAAGCCCGAAAATCTTAAACTAAAAACTCTCTAGTAAAAGCTACTATAGTGTAATTAACAAAATTGACAATGTGAATTATATCCTAATGGCAAGGTTTAACTATCACTCTTAAGTGTGAGGCAAGTTGAAATATTCTAAGCTAAGACATGGACCAAATCACTCTTGTCAAATATGGAAAGTGACAAACCTCATCATTCAGAATAGGGCTTAAGAGATTAACTTTTTATAATTTCAAAAAATGTCACTCTATATTATAATTTTAATAAATATAACTGTTTTGGGTTTCTTATATCAAAATTAATTAACTTTGAGTTGAAAATATTGTACTTGGCACTCTATTTTCAAGAAAATGTCTTATAATTAATAATATCATGGGCAAGGAGGTAAAAAAACTTTGTGCCTACGTTGGCAAAGTAGCTCTGCACTGAATCTCTGGTATTGATCTGGATTTCAAATCGATTCATCTTGTAATTTAGACTCTGATCAATCTAATTTCATTTTTTTCTCTGTGATTTAGTCCAGTAGCCAAAGGAATAATATAATACTCCAATTAGATCAAAGAGCTATTGTTGTTTAAATATTACCTATTTTAGTTGTCTTATTTTAACAATTTTTAATAATTTCTTGATAAATTAATTTAGCTACAAAAAGGTAGAATAGTAAAATTCAAATATAAGATCAATGCTCCTCACATGGTCCCTTATAAATTTCATCAAATTATTTCTCAGTGAAAGTGCATATGTTTATGTACCCTTCATCTACCCTGAACAGTAGCAAGCTTACCTTGCCTGGTTATACCATGACATAGCTTATAAGAGAGGGCCATAATGTAGTTCACAAATGTAAGACTTACCTTTTAGACTAAACTGAGGTATAATGCTCTAACAGAATAAAAATTATAAATCTAACCGTTTTACTAGAACAAAGTTGGTTATTGATTAAATATGTTATCTCACAAGCTATTTTCAATTTTTTTTTTATTGATTTGAAAATTGAATGTATATATTTTTAGCTTATTCCTCTTTGTTTAAATTTTGTAAAATTTGTTCACTCAAAATTTGGGCATAACATTTTCTACATCATTAAAAATTTTCATTTATAATTTCAATTTTATTATATATCTTGCCTTGTAGATAAATTCACACAATGAGCACTATAATATAATGCTTCTTTGTTGGGAAGTAATATTGTTTAGTGAAACTATTGCTAATCATTTATTTTACTTGCAGGTTATTGTTGGTGGAACTCTTCGTTATGTAATTGGAAAATTAAGCTATGCATCACCAGCAGGACTTAATGGTGCACTTTCCAAACCTGCACTGTACAGCATAATTGGAGTAATTGTGTTATTAGT
Source organism: Timema bartmani (assembly GCA_902151455.1). Lineage (NCBI taxonomy): Eukaryota > Metazoa > Arthropoda > Insecta > Phasmatodea > Timematidae > Timema > Timema bartmani. The sequence continues at coordinate 68,969 of CABFWB010002116.1, read as the reverse complement.
TATTGTCTTTGCTGCATTTCTGATTGCTTATCGACGCAAGTCCACAGAGAGTAATCGTGTTCTAAAGAATATGCAAGAACAAATGGATATTTTAGAACTTCGAGTTGCAGCAGAGTGTAAAGAAGGTAGTAATTGTTGAAAATCAAATTTTAAAGTTGTACATAAAATGACTAATATCTTAAAATTTTTTCATAGTTTACAATTGAACTAATTTATCTATAGTAAATAAAAATGAGATAAAGACTAATTTCTGATTGCTTAGCAAAATACTTGAAATAGGCTGTTGCCTTAGCTTGAATGGAGCTAGCTTACTCAGTTAAAGGGTAATGCTTGAGTACATTTTTATTTTGAAATAATTTCTTTTAGGATAAAATATTTCTAGAGATATATTTGGCACATACACAAAATCTATGAGTAATTTAATTTAATTAATTTCAAATTGGTTTATGTTTTTGTACATATGCTTAGTTTAGTTTTTTCTTTTCTTTTTTTCATAAATAAAATAAAGACTAAAACATTCAACACAAGAACTGGTAGGGTTGACTCTGTGCCAAAAAGGTTCGTCTGGTATGGCCAACTCTCCCCCAGGATGTTTATATTTGGTTCTAATACTGGCTGAGTACATTGTAGTTGGCTTTCCACATATTGATTTTCACTGTGGTTGTTCCATCTTCTCTCCTGGCAAAACTAGTTCATATAATTAAAATTCATCTTCTATCCTGCATGTTCAAGCTATTGTAACTTGTGAATATCAAAACTGAGCATTAAGATACGCAGTACTACAAAAAATAATGGCAGTGCGCATCAGTACTACCTGCTCATATCCAATAACATACAAACTCCCAAATAATATCTATTCACAAGCAACTAAGAGTGAATAAATATGCAATATTTAGTTGTGTATAAAATGAGGTTATTTATATTATCAAAACATTTAAACACAGGCAGGCTTTTTTCTATTATTTAATAGTAAAAATTGATTTTTTGGTACAGCTACTGGTCAATAATATAATCAACAGTCCTATAATATGACTTCATTTTTATATATCTATTTATAAAAAAAATATGGAAAATCACACATACACAATATGAATTGATAACGATGATAGTTTATTTTAGTTTAACAACTTTTTTTTTTTATGTTTCCCAC
>CABFWB010002116.1:41367-67756 GCA_902151455.1 Timema bartmani | reverse complement strand
TAGTTGTTTACCATCCCCCCCCCCCCCGGTTAAAAACCTTTGAGCTTGGGTGACTTACAAACATTGGCACTTAGAAAAATCATAAGCATCTGTACCTTAACTATATGAATACAAACCAACTAAAAACATTTAACTTCAACTCTCGGTTTTTATATTAGGGCTAAGCAAGCAGGGGTATAATATTTTGATTTGATGTAGGCCTAATTTCATGGGTTCAATGAAATTCATTCATAGAATTAATTATTTAATTTTTTTCAAAAAAAAATATTTGTTAGACTTTTGAGTCTTCTTGTATACGAGTAACTTTAGTGGTCGACCTCAGGGCTCTTTGGGTAAAGTGCTTGCCTCAGAACCCGATGTTTGTGGGTTCAAACCCAGTCAGGGTTGACGAATTTTGATTGAGCGGTACAAATCCAAATCACAACTTCCTTTGGAGGGGAAGTTAAACCATCAGTCCCATGGACTGTGGCATATTAAAGAACCCTGTATGTGAAAATACCTTTCTTGGCAAAATTGCTAAGCTCTTTTGCTCTCTTTCATAGAAACACTCGTGTTCTGACATAATCAGTTGGTTCAGAAAGTGCACCTTAAATACCTTAAATAACGTTAGTGGGGGTGTGTGTGAAGGGAAAGAGGTAGTGAAGGACATAAATAGTCACAAAGACATAGGATTAAACTTGTATAGCTTTTAAACACTATACAATAGCTAGTTCGTTGACCAAATGCTAAATCTATGTATACTGACACTTTCAAAACAAATGGCTAGGCATATAAATACATGAATTATTATCTGTTCATATAGATCCCATTATTAATTTATTTGTGTCATAAAAGAAAAAAAGATAATCATTTTCTAAAATCTTTTTATTATGTTATGACTAAACATTTTGTCTTCATTATTTAGCCTTTGCTGAGCTTCAAACAGAAATGACTGACCTGACTGGTGACCTAACATTGGGAGGCATTCCTTTCCTGGAATATCGTACATATGCCATGAAGATTTTGTTCCCAAACATGGATGACCATGCTGTCCTTCAGTGGGAACGTCCTGAGCTTCTTCGCAAAGAAAAAGGACTTCGCTTATTTGGACAACTAATTATGAATAAGACTTTTCTTCTTTTGTTCATACGGACACTAGAAAGTAATAGATATTTTTCAATGAGAGACAGGTATGTACTTTTTCCAATAAAAGTTGTCTTTCTCAATCTTAATATAAGAATGTGTAATGTAGGCCTACTTTCCTAGTATACCTAGCTAGCCGCTTTGGAATATTGACACATTTTTATAAACATCCTTTTCAGGACTGCATAACTACTTCTATGTAAAAGTTTTCCGTATATGTTTGGTCTGATGCATGAACTAATATTATTCTCAAGACTGCCATGCCATAACACCTTATAGCTCTCAAACATGTCTATAGTTGGATAATATAAAATAGCAATCAAATATTGTGGATTGTAATTCAATAAATTGCTTTACTTTATTGACTCTTAAAAAGAAAATCAAGTTTTGGATAAAGAATTAAGCAACAGATTTTATAGAAAAATGTTAATATGATTGTATGTGTTTGTGCATACATGTGCAAATTTGAGGCAGGAAAAAAATTAACAAAGAAAGCTCTGGCTTTCTACATTCTGAGCAATCGTTCTAGCACAAGGGGTCCCGAAGTCTTCTAAAATAATAGTGACTTTTATGTTTGGATGTATAAAAAATATTATTTTACTGGTATAAACTTATCAATGGGGGAGTATCTAAGGGTTATCACACTCCTACAAGTTAAATGAGTTTTATATATATATAGATACATTTTTAGAAATCACAAATTGTATTTATTATAGATTTAATAAACTAAACTATATTCAATTTTGTTCAGAGTGAATGTTGCATCCCTCATCATGGTAACACTACAGAGCAAGATGGAATATTGCACAGACATCTTGAAAACATTGCTCGCTGAGCTCATTGAAAAAGTTATGGAGAGCAAGAGTCATCCTAAACTACTACTTCGAAGGTATGTATACAGCATGTACTGTAAACTAAAGTTTTCAATATTAGGAACTAGTACAATGATTTAATAAACTTCAATTTACAACATATACAAATAAAGTTAACTCCCGATTATTCACGGCAATAGAGGGGACAAGTACCACGGATAATCCGAATATTTAGTAATACAAGAGATTGTAGCACATTCATTTCAAATTAGTACCCATTTTGTTGCTTTTTTGAACACATCATTATATTTCACATAATCAGATAGTAAAAGTCCCACTTTAAATCAATGTACAGTATAATCAAAATGGACACATCACTTACAAAGTTTATATTACTCTTCTGCTTGATTGTGACTGCTTCCTTTTTCCTCATCCCGCTATGTATTTTATGTAACATAAGCTTGTCAGAAATGATTTATCCCCTGTTGTTGGCGATGCCGGGGTTAAGCCGCAAAGCGGATAGTTGGGAGTCTACTGTATGATAGGACACCCTACAGTACATGTTATGATAACTTTCAATAGGGGTGTGCGAAGCCAGTTTTTTCAGTTCGAAGCGAAGTCGAAGCGAATATTTGAGAATATTCTCGAAGTCGAATCGAAGGTCGAATAAAATTTAAACAACTAATAATAGCTCTGAAAACAAATTATTTTTCAAAAAAAAACTTGGGTATTTTTAGCCTTAATATATTTATATTTAGTTCAAATGCTATTAAATTGATACATTTTATCTAACTTTAATAAAACATTATAATTAAGCCTAATTATGTAATAATACACAATAAGACATTTACCCTTTAAAAAAATATGTAGACCTACTAAAAAAACATTTACTTGGGCACGTAAATAAACAATTATAATTTACTAAACAATATAGGTATAGACTATATTAGGTTAAATCATATGCTAAGAAAATATTTACACAGGTCAGTGACATGCAATGATATTATCCTACATTTGATTTGCAATTAAACTTCTAAAAATATTCACTTCAGGGCAGGTTATGTTATAACTTATTTTTTTAAAAAGAACGCATATTAGGATAAATTATATCAAAATCAAACCGCTTTTATAAGTTAAAATAAAAACAAACATTATAAGAAAATATTTACACAGGCAGTTAAGTAGTGTCACTTTTTCTTCAAGTTATTTTGAAGGAATGTTAATTCCTCGACATGAATAGGAGTCAACGATTCTCGTCTGGCAGTTACAATGTTTCCTGAACTAGAAAAGACCCTTTCACTACACACACTTGTAGCAGGTATTCCCAGGTATTTGAGGGCTACCTTGGAGACATTAGGGTATTTTCGACAACCCTCTTCCCTCCACCAGATATAGGGGTTTGTTGATCTAGGCACTCGTGGTTCATTTAGGTATTCCTTCACTTCACTATTGTTGTCTATTGCCGGTTGGGTGGTATTTGGTATGGAATCAAAACTTGACCATAGTCCAGAACTAGAAGAGGAGCACGAGGGTTGTTCGTCTCTTACGTTAGGCTCTAAAGATGACTTGTCACTCAACTTCTTAACTTCAATTGCTAGCGTGTTTACTGCCACCATATCATCAATCAAGACACCTCTAAATCTTGGGTCGCATAGCATGGATGGGCAGAAAATAGGATCTGAATCGTAGAAACTAAAGCGAGATTTCAAAGCCTTATCTAAACTTCTTGCGAACATTACACCATCCTTCTTGCTGGTGATAAAAACATTTAGATGGGATTTGAGGCAATGAAGGATGGGTATAACCATTGAAGAGGTTGGATAACTGTCCCCACTGATCTCCTTGGTGGCGTCAGCTAGTGGCCCAAGAACCTCTACAATGCCTGCCGCTTGCTTCCATTCAACTGCGGTCAGGACCTCGATGTTATTTTCTGAATTGGCAAGTTCAGCTCCAACAGCTTTCCTAACAGCATGTAGTCGAGAAAGCATGTTATACTCGCTGGACCACCTTGTATCCACAAACTGAATCAACTCGAGTACTGGTAGTCCCATCTCTTCCATTACAGAATGTAATCTTTTTCTTGCGGATGGACTACGACTATAATGACCCACAATTGCTTTTGCTTTTGTCAAAAGCGTACAAACCCCAGGACATTCTGCTTTGGCATCATGGATAGCTAATTGTAGGGAATGGGCAAAACATGGAATAGAAATAAACAGGGAATTAACTGCAGAACGAAAATTTGGAGCATTATCGCTGACACAATATATTGGAAGTGTATCTTCATTTAAAGCAATGCCCCATTCACATATAGCCTCTTGCAGTGTAGCTCTGATGTTCACAGCTGTGTGTGATTCATTAAGTAGTACAGTGTTCATTGTAAATGACTTGTACTCAAAGTTTGGTTTTAAATAATGACACGTCAGACTTATGTAACTGTCATGTGCACGTGATGTCCATCCATCTGAGGTAAGCGACAAAGCAAAAAGTTGGGGTAAATCATTAATAAGTTGACATTTTAAATCTTGTTTTGTCTCATCATATAGTGCTGGCACATAGTTTCGTGAAAATGTAGTGCGGCAAGGAACTTTGTAGTTTGGCACTACATGTTTCATTAAGTTGATGAAGCCTTCTTCCTCCACAAACTCGTATGGCAAAAGACTCATTGCCAACATTTTTGCAATCTGCTTTGTAATTTTGTGTGCTACTGGGTTGGTAGGCTGCATGATCAAACCTTTCTGAAAGGCACCTTGAATTGTTGACTGAACTAGTGTGTCTTTTTTAGGAGCTGTGGTAGAATCAATTTTATTGCCTTTTGCTCTTTTAAATTCATTGAAATGAGATGGATGCGTCTCTAGATGGTTTGAAAGTGTTTTTGTTGTGCCTGCAATAGAGGATTTTAAAAATTAAAAATCTGAAATCAAGAATCTAAGTTATATTTTAATCCAATAGTAAAAATATTAGGGTTGAATGCATTAAAATGATTATTTAGTCCTAGCATTGAAGCAAATTTAAACTTGAGAAATTAAAGAAGTAATTTGTAAAATCCAATATTACTGTTCAATCTAACACATTAAAATAAAATGTAAATAAACTGCAACACATGCGCTAAATAAGTTATCGTAGTTATTTTTATTTAAATTTAAAAAAAAAGGTAAATCTTTTGGTATTACGAGAAAAATATACATTGTTTTAAAAAGGAACACGTCTTTTATAGCAATTAAGTCACCTGTTGGCGTCTTGTATTTTTTCAGGCATATATTACACTGGGCAGTTTTCTTATCAGAAGCTCTCGTGAAAAATCCCCATATTTCACTTTTATTTTTCTTTGTTTCGGACATTTTCGTAGGCCTAGCCAAAACTATTAAGAAGTTAATAAAAAACAAAGTATAGCAGCAGAGAATTAAACATGAATTATGAAACTGTTTAGTAAATACGTTTTTTGTCAATATAGTTTCAAAGTCAAATGTAACCAACATAAAGTCATCGAATTTTCCATTCAAGTTTTTAGGTTAATATAAATAAATTATTTAATATTTAATTTAAAAAAGTATAATTTAAAATTGAAACAAAATTTATTCAGTAAAGGGTAAATATGTTTACTTTTATTCTGTCTCAAAATTATTTTTTCGACTTTTTATCAAGTTTTTAATTTATCTCTCGGCGCATGCGTCGTAACATTTTCTGTCGAGTTGAGCAAATACACGTGAAGTTCATTTCATTTCAGATTATTGAAAAAAATTATGCAAAATTCAAAACAAAAATATGATTTTAAAATTATATATTGTTTAAAAATATATATATATATATATTATTTTTAATCTTTATCACGTGAATTTAGGACATGTGGGGGTGAAGATAGCTGAACGTATTTAATTTGTGAATCAAGCAGGCCGTGTGGCATTGAATATAATCGATTATTGAACTTGTTTAACTATCGATAGTTATTCAATATTTCATCAAAACACACTATTTAAAATTTACAAGTTATTTACCAAGCGAGAATAAGAAAAAAATACTTACCGAAACATTATTTTTTTTAACAAAAATAGTGTGTTCAGCATTTATTAAAAGTGGTCACTAATCTCAGAAGAAATATTGAGGGAAAATAATTATGTCAAGAGTCACAATCAACTAGTCGTTTTATAACCATGTCCTTTTGTGTCAATACATAGATATTCAAAAATATCGAACTAATCGATATTTAACCTATAAATCGACAGGGCCCAACTTTGAACTTTCGAAAGGTAAACAAATGAAAATAATTTGTATTAGAAGCTTGCGCCCTATATATATTAATAATCATTCTATAATTCAAAGTTTGTATTTGAATTAAATTGTGAATTGTGTGTGGTAAACATGAATATAATTTATTAGAATAACAGCTCAGAATGGTAAAAATTGAAAATACTTATATTTTTTTACCGAAGCTTCGAATTTTTCGAAGTAAATTTTGTTTGCCGAAGTCGAAGTCGAAGCTAATTAATATTCGCTTCGACTTCGAAATTTTCGAAGCTTCGCACACCCCTAACTTTCAATATGGAGTGTGTTAAATTGACTCAACTTATTTTTCATTATTGACAGATTTAAACATACACTTCACTTTTTTCTGTGCATAGATATTATTATAAACTCGACTCTGGTATGGAATCCAAGACCTTTGGTTTATTTATCAGTGTCTCAGGCTCATATTCATTTATAGCACAATTATTTAAAGCTATTTGCAACCAAAATAATAGTGTCACATTAATGGCATTTTGTAATTTGTATATGATTCAATATCTCATCAATTTGTTATAAAACACAGGCTACGAGCCATTTTATGAAAACAATATTATTACTTTTAATTAATTATAATAAGTAGTAAAATAGGGGAAAAGTCCAGAGCTATTTTTTATTTATATGTAGACTTTGCTTATACTGACAGGTAGAAGTGTTTCATTTACTGATCAATTCTTCGTCCCGGCACAGATTTATCTGATTGCCAAACCCTTCCTTCACCTCTGACAAGACGTGTATTAATCACAACTTGTGAATGTGTGGAATGCCAGGCCTCCGCCGTGGTTCGGATCCCACGTTAAACTGTAGGTCCTCCATTTCATCTCACAATCACCCTACCATTACACATTAGCGTAAGTGTGTACCTAACGGGTAGTAAGACGTGGTGCTAATAATAATAATAATAATAATAATAATAATTTACTGATAAACACACTAGTAACAATGCTAACCACAAGCAGGCTACAATTTTCAAAGGGAACAGGGGATACCAGCATATTACATTATTAGTGAATCAAATATACTTAACGATAAATATACACATTTATTAAACAAGTAGATATAAAGAGCAGTATCCCTGAATTGTATGCAACAACTGGGTCATACAAGGAGCTACAGAATGTCACTGACAAATTTAGAATAAATACATTCAACTAAAGCAAGCAACCAAAAGGGTTCAAAAGAAACCAGCCAGGGTCTGAAACAAAACAGGGTCCTACCCACAGGTAGGACATAATGGACAGTAATAAATCATTATTTAAAAGTGAAGCCCAAAAGCCATTTTCAGAGAGAAGCTCAAAACACAAATAATTTGAACAATAATGAATCGATAAGAGTGAAGATCTAAAGCTAGTTTTAGAGAGAAGCTCCAAATATATTTTAAATCTAGGCTTCAGACATTAAAAAAATAAATAATTATTTAATGGAAAGACCTGCAGCACTGTTACACCCCTCTCTACAACCTTTCCTTACGACCATCGATAACTTAAAGGAAGGGGGAGGGTTGCAAGCTACATAGATTATACAAAGGACATGAAANTTTGGTGAGTACAGATTCCAACGTATTCCATAGTTCTATAGAATTGATTTTATTGAATTGAATTGTCTATTGCGTTGTCTCAATTTACAGGAACTACAATAGTGAAGTGTACTATTGTAGGGTTTAGAATATTATTTGGATATTATTTGGATCGGGTAGTATGAATCTTCGGCGAGTTGAGTATGAAGTTTAGCATGGGGGCGAGTTCAAATGTAACTCAATGTTACAGCACGATTACGATGCAAAGTCGACCACAGTTTATCTGTAAACATTACAAGAGCCGACGACAAAAGATTAAAGGGATATGCCCATAAATTCTATGCTTACATGAAGAGTGAAGATTCCAGTCCAGTTCTACCACTGAGAGTGACTTTTTGGTAGTAAGGCCCCTGTATAAGTTCTTGAATCTTCACAAAATAAGGTCCAGGAGGTGAACCAATCACCTCACATAAAAGTCAGATTTCCATAGTGAAAAATGGGCAATTCAATCAGGACCATTGTAACAATGTTTGTTTCTGGTCTCAGCCAAATTATGTTCCTCAAGCACAGATCTTCTTGTTAGCAGTGGCTCTTGTGTCTCGAAGGTCGGTAAACGAGGCTCTAGCCTAATTCGAGGACAGTCCACACAACGACCCCTTTCGAGCATACAACACAAGGGCGTTGAACCAATCGCTGCCGCGTGACCAGAACCCTGCTCTTTGTTCCTTAAAGACTGGGGTCTCCCACAAGTCACTCTAGAGAGAAGCCTTCGCTGAACTCCTGATACCCTCAAAATGACATCAGACCTAGTAGACAAGCTTCGATAGCCCGTATGATCAGGGCCCCCACACAATAAATTTAGCCACAGTGGCACCAGGCGAAAAGGCCGTGGATCGAAAGAATACGGTAGGGGGTGTTAGACGTACACTGGATGGTTGGAGCGTCCACAATGCTTCATCTCAAACCCGATCTTATAGGTTGCACCATAAGCTTTTAACCTTTAAGAGGAAACGAAGTGTACCTCTAGCCAGTGGCTTATTTAGGTTTTTTCCACCCCAGGTCCCAAAGCATTTTGCCTCCCACAACCCTTCCTGGAATTGAGTGCAGTGCCTGACCTGCACAAGCTGTGAATGTTTGAGAATAGTGAGACGTCTAAAGAAATTCTGTTGATATATAGTATAAATGTAGCCCATTTTCATATCTTGTTGTCTGAGGCAATGTAATAGAGGTTATTAACATTTTTTATATATAATTTAGAAGCTAAAGGTTACTGAAAAACTTTAATGTCACTGATTTTATTATTAAATCATTTTATTATTAAATGATTGATATAGCATAGCTTTCTGTTCTAAGCTCAACTAAATACTAGATGGCTATTCTAAGCATCGTTGAAAAGGCTATGAGCTAATTCTTCATCCTTATAGCCGAGCAGCAAGTGTGAGGGAACATAAGGCAAAAGGCTTGCTAGACACCAGACCATTGTACTATATGTTTCACTAACGCTAAAATTTACCCAATCACTCACTGCTGATGAAATAACTAGGTGTCTCTTTATCTTCTTCGTGTTTTTAAGTTAAATAGGTAACAGAATAGTCTCAAAAGGGTAACAATTGACTTGTGCCAAACAGCTGCACACTCACAAAATCAGATTTGTTAGTCAATCGAGGCCAAGCCAAAACAAGTATGATATTTGAAAATTGGTAGAACACTTTTATGATGGCGCTGAAAATTATTCCGCCCCTCAACATTTTTCTTTCCAAGCCTAAGCCTACTTGGCTTAAACTTGATTTATCTATTGCCTTTAATTTGGGTTAGCACCTTAGACCTCCCACACTGAGTTGTGAATCATTTTTACCTTGCCTGCTTTCACACCACATGAATAAATCTGTCTTTAATAAATTTGAACAAAAGTCGCCTTGTCAACTAAAGCAAATAATTTCTCTTCCTCCTTCTCTTTTCCCTTCTCTTTCATCCCCATTTCTTCCTACCTTTCTTTCTCATCCCAACCTTCCATCCATCCCTAGCCGAGCAGGCCCTGAGTTAATATGTCATCAGTTTCCCTCCTTTATTCTTCCTCTTGTGTGAGCTAGCCATAACAAGTAGTTAGCCACCATGGGCATTGGTAAGAACTGGTAGTGAAATGGGTGAGTGATTATAACTTCTAGAAGAGTATTGTCAAGGAAATGGATTGGTCTAGAAAATGAATGTGTTGTAATTCCAAATAAATTAGTTTAAATCATTACCATAACCAATTCAGTCCAGCCCAATTAAGAAGTCACTTGTGAACTTAAGCAGATACAAGGCTTAGAGCTTGTACATTATAGGATGTTATACAGATTTATCTGATTACCTAATCCTTCCTTCATCTCTGACAAGACTTGTACTTATCCCAACTTGTAAATGTGTGGAGTGCCAGGCCTCTACCGTGGTTCAGATTCCATGTTCAACTGTAGGTCCTGCATTTCATCTCGCAATCACCCTACCACATTAAACATTAGCGTAAGTGCATACAACCCAAACAGGTAGTAAGACGCAATGCTAATAATAATAATAATATACATGTTTAGTCTACTGAGCTCGGGATCAGTGCAGGATTGTACTAAGCAAATGTATGATCAGAGGAAAATAAGTATCCAGTTATGTTTTTAGTGTGTTGGACCAGTATGATCTTTTTTTCACCCTTGCATATAATATATAATAATACCTGTTCAGCTTATACCCATATGTACCAATTGCACTAATGAATTAGGAATGAAGGTTTAATTTATAGAAAATGTATCCGCATTTGCTTGGAGAGAGAGAGAGAGTGTGTGGGTGTGGGTGGGTGGGTGGGTGGTAAAGCACCCTCATTACACCCGACCAGGATTCAAATCCAGATCGTCCTGTCATCGGCAGTCTAGACTAGAATAATAATTTTTTCACGAGTCATTTATTTAAGAATTTTAATAAAATATATTGATCAAAAGTTAGACAAGGCTGTTGTGTTATTTTTCTATAGTTGTTTAATGTATTCATGGATTCTATTATATCAGCGATGCTTGTGAGGACGTGGTTGGTGTGCAAATGGACAATGTGAATGTGAAAGTGGTGTTATATGCAGATAATGCCGTATTTATGGCTGAAAATGAGTGAATTGCACAATACATTAAATTGTTTGAATTTGGCAACAGGATGAATGGATTTCTGTATAAATGTCTCCAAAACTAAACTGATAGTTTTTTATTAGGATGGATCAGGAAATGATTGTCAGATTAGTATCAATGGAAAACTGTAGAACAAGGGAATGATTTTGTGTATATGGGCAGAATGTTCTGCAAAAATGGAAGGATGGATGGTAAAATCGAGAGTACCTGTTGTTGGATGAATGTGGACTATTGCAAAGAAGAGACAAAGCTGGCAATATATAAAAGTGTGTTAACTCAAACATTGTTTTATGGATGTGAAGCGTGGGTTTGTTAGGAGAAACACAAGAGCAAGGTGAATGCAGTTGGAATGAGATATCTAAGAAATTTATGTAAAAAAGCTCAAATGAATAGTCAGTAATGAATAGGTGCTAAAGGAGTGCGGTTTGATAGGGAAGCCAATAGGCCATTGTGAAAGCAGCATGTTACGTTGGTTTGGGCATGTTGGGAGAATGAGTGTGGATTGAGTGATGAAGAAAATAAATGAAGGTAGAGTGTGTGGCTCAAAAGGAAGGGGTAGGCCATGTAAGACATGGCTAAATGTTGTAGATGAATATGTGAAAAAGATAAACATTTAAGAGTTTTTTAAGAATAAAAGAGCATGCATGACTAGCCGTATGGATTTAAGTTTCTATCATTTATTCAATAATAAATCTATAAATTTCTTTGTTTATATTCATTTGATCAACGTCTACTCTCAATTCTACGACCTTTCACGGTTCCCTGGAACAGGGTCGTTATTGGAATTTTAACCAGTTTTGTTCCACCCCCGACCTTCATATGCAAAAATGGAATTTTTTAGAAAACACGCGGGTAAAAACCCAGTAAAACCTACCTATTTCTTGAAGAAGTTCATTATGGAGTTCTCCTTCTTCATAGCGCCAGTTTTCTCGACGAAGTCTTTCGCACTATAAAACTGGGACCACGGCTCTTCGCTAGCGCTCTGGTGTTTAAGTGCTCTTGAGTAGACGTCTCCGGCTTTTAGAACATCTTTCGTAGTGGGGATGTCTTCAGGCTCTTCTTCCATTTCTTCCTCCCCCTCTTAATCGCTGGACTCCTGCTGCTCCCTGATTAGATCAGCGTCGTCGAGGGTGCCCCAAACTGTGATGTCATCGTCTGCTACTATGTACTCCTCATACATGCAGTCTGGGGCTAATCTCTGCCACGTTTCCTCGTCGCACGGCCGAGTGAAAGAAGGGGGGGCAGACGAAGGTGCTGTTGATGGGCCAGGCTGCGGTTCCGTGTAGGGGACCACCTGCGATTCCGTGGAGGGGCCTGTCGGTGGGTCTTCGGCGCTGGCAGCTGCGAGAAGCACACGGACGACAGCCTCTTCGTTGATTGGTAGGACAAAGTGGGCGTGTCGGAAGCAATTAGTGATTACCGCAGGTCTCACGGCCCTCGAACTGTTGACGATTACTTCCATGGCCCTGAACACGTCCCACTTTTTGACCTCCTTGCACATGTCGATATTCCACACCATACTCCGCACAAGCATCAGGTGGAACTTCACCTTAACTTGCTGGATTATTCTCTGGTCCAGGGGCTGAAGCATGCTGGTGGTGTTCTTTGGCAGAAACATCAACTTGATGTTCCTGAGTTTGTCGAGAGCAGGATGTGTGGGGCAATTGTCGACAAAGAGCGACTTTCCTATTTTAGGCGTCCATCTTCGAATCAAAACCTTGAAGCCACCTCGTGAACAGCCCCGAGGTCATCCATGCCTTCTTATTAAAATCATAGTCATAAGACAGGATGTTGCCCTTAAAACCCCGGGGTTTCTTGAACTTCCCGATCACGAGGGGCTTCATCTTATCGCTGTCGTCCATGTTGCAGCACAGAAGGACAGTGAGGCGCTCCTTGCTCCTCTTCGCACCCTTGCACTTATCCCCTTTCACAGCAAGAGTGTAATCTGGCATGAGGTTGTAGAACATCCCCAGCTCGTCAGCGTTGTATACATCTTGAGGCTGATAGCACCTAAAGATGTTTCGGAGCAAGGTAACCCACTGCCACACCAGTGTTGGGTCAACCGATGCGCTTTCACCAACGACCTTGTGGCTGGATATTCTGTGTCACACTTTGAAACACTCTAGCCACCCACTTGAACACTTAAGTTTTCTATACCCAACCTCAGGGCAAGTTCATCAGCCTTCCTCTGCATCATCGATCCGTTTATAGGCACGTTTTGCGCTCTCTCCTGGTTGAACCACTCCAGATTCGCGTGCGTCGCACCCTTCAAATATTTGGCCTTCACATTGTGCCCTTCCTTATGCACTGTATTCACAATTTCTTCTCTCATTTTGAGAATCGTGAAAAGAGTCTACTTCGGGATGCCATGCCGCCGTGCAATCTCCTCCATCTTTGTAATCTTGTTCTCATCCACTTCCTGGATGATCTCTTACTTCATGAGTCAAGAAGGTCCTCTTTCCATTAATTTCGTTGAAATTATAAGTTCGTATCAAATAAAAAAATAGCGTGGGTCGTCAAAAATCGTTTACAAAATCAAACCAAAAACATAACCAAATCGAGAATTGAAATATCAAGCCTGGCACGTGATGTAGCGGCAGTCGCACGTGGGGAAACATTGTCTTGCTTGTGGGAGGGGGTGGACAGAGTCAAGTGCTATTGGCTGACACTGATAAGGTGGTGTCTATTTTTATACCTGACCCACCCCACACTTCTCACAAAGATAATCGCAAAGCATTGACCTAAATAAGTGTAACAAACACATTTTACGGCCGATTTCCTTAAAAATGTTCAACTTTTTTCCACATTTTTCATGGTTCCCCAAAAAAGGGCCGTTACTTCGAGAGGGACACTATTCTCGGGGTCGTATAGTCGAGAGTTGACTGTATATACCTTAATGTCCAAAAAGAACTTTCAATGTATATGTGTGTGAACACACCCATGTTTATCCCTCAGCTCCAGCTATATAATAACAAACAAACCAACACTGATTAGTTTAGAGCTAGTTTACAAGTAATGAATTAGAGGAAAAAAATGGTATTTATAAACCTGAAAATGACATTGCATTTGGATTAAGGCATAGCAGAAAAAGACCTGTTACTTTGTTAATGAGAAGCACAATATAAATGTGTTGGGTGATCCCTCCCCATGAATTCGAGGACTATCTTAGAGAAAGAGTCCAAATTTAACTATAGCAAACCATACCACTGTAGTAATTTGAAAATTAAAATAAAATCGTTTTGTTTACACTGGTTTAAAAGGAGCAAAATTTTATAAGTATTTACATGACATCTGTAATAGTTTACTGCAATGAAATTATTAATGTTATACACTTTTTTTTTTTCCATTTCAGGACAGAAAGTGTTGCAGAGAAAATGTTGTCTGCATGGTTTACATTCCTATTATTCAAGTTCCTGCGAGAATGTGCTGGCGAGCCACTATTTATGCTGTTCCGTGCTGTTAAACAGCAAGTTGACAAGGGTCCTGTTGATGCCATCACATCAGAGGCACGCTACTCGCTCAGCGAAGAAAAACTAATACGACAGTCGATTGACTTCAAACCTATGGTAGATATTTTATTATTCTCATGATTGCTAGCTTTATGATAGTAGGCTCATCTCTGGTACGATAGGACACAGTTTGTTAAAACTAGTATGGCATATTTGAGTTAAGTGTTTTAAGTATCATAAATTTCATCACTATCTTTTTTCTGTTGTATATGAATTTTCAATTAAATCTTTCTTGCCTCATTTCTACTTCTATTAATTAACTAAGTCAGAATCAGTTCTCTATAGTGGCTGTTAACACACTCGTTCATGCCTTGGCAGAAAAATGTATAAGACAAAATATATTTGTACGTCTATTTTAATTCAAAGGCTTGGGTTTTATGAAGCATCACTTTCGTTTTGTAATTGTTCTTGAAGCTGTGGATCATGATCCATGGGCTAGAATATTGATGCAGTTAGGTCGCTGAGGTTTTCAACAAAAAGATGAGTTGGGCAGATGTATATAAGAAGCTTAATATTTTTGTCATTCTGACATCAATTCTTGATCGAACAATTTCCCTTTCCAAACTACTTTCTCAACTATAATTGTGTTGGCCTGTTCAGAGGGGTGGCTGAAGAGGTGAATGAAGACAAACTTTTTGATCCTCATCCAGCAACTTGGCATGCTGCTCAGCTTTGCTCATCGGCACAGGCCTGTTGAGAAAGACTCCTGAAGACCTCTAAACAGTGAACCATTTCATCTGTTCACACTGTCTTTGAAGCTTGTTTGTATCCAATCAGAATTTTGTCCCTGTTTACATGGTGTTACTCTTTGTTGATTTAAATCATACTTTCGACACAGGTCCGCTTGAGAAAATCAATGCTCAATATCACTTATTATTTTCGCCTTGTCTTTCAAAGAAAACACTTAATTCCGTTTTTATATAACAAAAGTATCATATACATATTTTTAAAAGAAGTATAGGTCCTAACTATAATAATACACTATATTGTTGCTATATCCTTGAATTAATAAACCTATTCATTTTGACAGAAATCAAAGCCTACTTCAAATATAGAATAAAAAGGGGCCATGCTGTTAGTTCATATATATATCATATACACACATTTTGTTTGTGGATGTATGCACTTATGCATATGTGTTTGTATAAAACATTTTTATATCTTAAAGTTAATAATGATATTCTACTTTTAGAAAAGTAATACATAGAAGCTCTACTAATTTAAAATTATTTATAATATAAGTTTAAGCTAACTGAATTTCTAATTATGTATGTTATATAGTTTTGTATTTGTCCATTTGGTTCTCTTGTTTTATAACTATTTTTCTTTTATTAGACTGTGTACGTATCTATATCCCAGCAAGCTGTTTTTGTCAGTGGGTTGGATCCAAATACTGAGAATGTGCCTGTCAAAGTTCTGGATTGTGATACAATTTCTCAAGTCAAAGAAAAGGCTTTGGATACTATATACAGAGCTACACCATACAGTCAACGTCCACGAAAAGATGATCTTGACTTGGGTATGTTCAATCTTATAGTATAAATATTTTTTCCTCATTTTGTTGATATATAAAATGAAATAGTATTAATTTTACTATGATTTCATCACTGTAAGTAATGTTCTAAAAATAAGTGAAAATGTTACAGAGTGGCGTACGGGAGCATCAGGAAGGTTAATTCTGTACGATGAAGACACCACAACTAAAACGGAAGGAGAATGGAAGAAAAGAAATACCCTCAATCATTACAGAGTATGTAAATGGATGAATAATCAACTTTATTAACATTCGATTTATTGTTAATAGGGCTGAAATCTATAAGGTGCAACAACATTTTATGATAAAAATAGATGGTAAAGTGCACCACACAGACTTTCTTGTTCCAATACCTAAAATTGGAGACATATACTTAAAACTCGTTAGATATGTGAAACTAAATAATAAATATTGTTGCAAGAACAAAATGGAAAGAGTGTCACATTCTACCAAAGAGCATAAGTGAAATAATATACACTGTTACAGAAACATTTAAAAAAGATTAACATCTCTATTCAATTCATTTCAAAGACCTTATTTAAAATATATATATACTTGCTTATAGCCCTGAAACAATTTTTTTATAAAAATATATTTCAAACCGAATTATTTTTATTTTTTATAGTCCTAAAACTTTGCTATGATAAGTTATTTCGTATCTCAAAGGATTGTGAGGATATGATAAAAATAGGAAATATCCGATTTTGTCAAATACCCTCTGTCATTTTCTTGGAAAATTGAGATGAGCCATTTTGTTTGTAATGATATACAGTGCCTAGATATGAAATGTAATCAAAATTGTTGGAGCCGACTCTCCTCGGTGGCGTAGTTAGCTAACGCACTAGTTTTGTGTTGAGGTAGACTGCCGAGGACGGGGAGCTTGAGGTTCGAATCTCACTCAGGTGAACTGGGAGTTGATTTTCCTTAAAAAAAAATCCACTCTCCCTCCACACAAATGCAGTTTCACTTCTTCTATATCTAACCTTGCCAATTCCTAACCCATTAGCCTAATTAGTACTTAAGCATATACCGAATGGGTAGCAAGACACGGTGCTAAGTATTATTATTTGCCCTTGATCATGTAGGCGTTCATATCTCTTCTCTGGCTTTTTGTAATCCAAAATTATTTTTTATCAATAGCTCTTATAAGGTTGTATCCATAGCGCCAATTCTAGATTTGTCGATATTCGACTTCTATCATAAAAGGAAAGCTAAACTCAGAGAGTTATTTAAGGAAATCCCATATCAATAATTTATCATGTATTGATTCTGCTTATAATATTTAAATTTACAATATTTTGATCTTTTTTTTGCATATTGTTACTGCTTTTAACCACTCTTTAGATATTTGTTATTGATGCTATTTTTTACTCTTATCATTATTAATTACTACTTTTTTCGCCTATTCATCAGTATATACCATTTTTTAGCCATTTTTGTTTATCATATTTTCTCATGTAAATATATGTATTTGTATGGTACTTGTGTACTTTTCAGTGCTGGCCTGTCATAGGTCTTACGACTGTTGGCCAGCACTATATTATTATTATTATTATTATTATTATTATTATTATTACTATTATTATTATTATTACCACGCCTTACTACCTATTCGGGTTATACGCACTTACGCTAGGGTGATTGTAAGATGAAATGGAGGACCTACAGTTTAACGTGGAATCCGAACCACGGTGGAGGCCTGTTGTTGTTAGCGCCGATTTTGAAAAATCAATTTTTTACCTTTTCACCCTGAAGTAAATTACCCTTAATTTTAGGGTTGTATATCTATTTATTAGCCCCTCTGGGGAACCTTACATAAACCCTAGATAGTTTTAGCCAAATCAGCACAGTGGTTTAGTCTCTAGAATGAGCTACAGGCACACAGACAGTGAACAGCATTGCAAAAACCTATTTCAGTTTTGGGGAATCATGAAACTTAAAAATAAATAATCTCTTTTTTTTTACGATTACAATACTTGTTGCTCCGAGGGGCCAAGAGAAAGTAAAAATTCTGCATCAAAGCTTTTTATTAATCTTGACTGGTAAAGTTGTTAAAAAGTTATTGTATGCCTTTTATTATTTCAAAATAAATAGATAGATAAATATGAGCAAAACATGCTTTTAATTAGTTCGTAGTAAAAATTAAGAACACAATTTCTTAACACAAAACATCAACAAAAAAGATTTCCATACCCTCATTATTACTTTTTTTTATGCCAATAGTGTGAAACCTTTAAAAAGAATAAGTGAATTTTATGAGTTAATAGCAGAATGTGCCATTAAACAAAAGAGCCACTACTTAATTAATCTACCAAGGTAACTTCTTAAGTTATACAAGGTATTTACCATTTAGAAAACCAAACAACCAATCGCCCCAGAGCTCTTCTTACTTGTCAGGACACCATTAATAACATTTACTGCTTGATCATTATGACGATAAACAGGTAGCTAAACTCTTTAAAGGGGAATTGCTTGTGTCTAAAAAAATAAATTACAAAAATAGCTTAAACTTATGCAAATATGTTAGATATAGGTATACATTTTTTCTAATTTACTTTTACACTTTGATATAAGCTCCTGTGAGTTGATTTAATAGTTGCTACAATAAGACTATTTTTACCTTCTGAAGAAAAGCTGCCAAATAGTTTTTAATATTAAGAAAAGCTCTTTGGCCACTCTCATTGTTATGATGCTTTGTTTAGTTCAAAGTCTCTCAAATAAGAGTTCATAGCCAATGTGAAACAACTATTTCTACCAATAAAGCCAAATAATAAACAAATTGTCATCATAATTTTGAGTTATGCCCTCAACATACCCACATTTTCGAAATGTGCACAGTTGAGACATTGGAAAATCATATTACTATAATAGCATGGGTAAATTCCAAAGTTATAATTTAAATCCCTAATCTTTTCAAGGAAATTGTTACAGTATCAGGTCCCTCTCATTCTGCCATGTGTACCACTATATTGGACTGATACATTTTCAAAAGAGAAGTCACATCATGTACCCTTGATTTTAGTTGTAATGTTCCAATATGGGCAGCACATAAGATAGGGATAAAGTGCTGCTATCAGCCAACGATAGACTGCTACGTTTCAGGCTGAACAAAGTGTACAAAAATATTTCATGTAAATAGTACCCAAGGTTAATAGTGTTTGTTATTGTATGTTTTAAATAATATTCTTAAAATTCACAGGTACCAGATGGAGGATGTCTGAATCTAGTCTCAAAACAATCTTCCTTTTATAACTTGTCAATACTTCCTGAAAAGACAGACAAGTCTCACAAGTACGAAACGCTTAACTTGTCAAAGTTCAGTTCTGCTAGCCCTCCACTAAGTCGTGCAACCTCCCCTCTTAATCATGATCATGATGGAGGACTTAAGGTAATTAAAATTCTCAACCAAGCCTCACAATTTATTTCTAAAATATCATCTATTTTTTAATAGTAAACTTTATTTTTAATTTTTAAAGTGAGTCAACTATTGAATTTATTTCAGGTTTGGCACTTGGTAAAACATCATGACAGTGATGCTCAAAAAGAAGGAGAGAGGGGAAACAAAATGGTTTCAGAGATTTATCTCACAAGACTGCTTGCAACAAAGGTATATATACACATTTTGTTGTGGTTGAAAATGTTTGTTCTATATTTTTGTATGTATAATTATGTAATATTATAATTTAATAAAAGTTTCTCTGTCTAAATTTTCTTTTAAAATGTTATTGATAATTGAAACTTTATTTTAATAATGGTGACTTATGGGTATTTTTGTTTGTTTTTTCAGGGCACTCTCCAGAAGTTTGTAGATGATCTTTTTGAGACAATCTTCAGTACAGCTCACCGGGGAAGTGCCTTGCCATTGGCTATTAAGTACATGTTTGACTTCTTAGATGATCAAGCCCTTCAACATGGTATCTCTGACCCAGATGTGGTTCACACTTGGAAAAGCAATAGGTAAGTTAAATAGACAAAAAGCTGTAAATGTGCAAATGTTTTGTTTCTTCATTGTAAAAGCCTATTAAGCTGTGATTATATTAATTGTTTTCATAAGGGTTTTAACTATTGAAATAATCCGCTTTGGTGGTCACATGGTCTAAGGTGTCACTCTCGCAATAAACTAAACGGCTGGTGATGGAGAAATAGGAGTTTGAACCCTGGTCGGATGTAATGGGGGTTATTTTTACTACATGGTTTTTCTTTTTCGCTCATGCAAATATGGGTACTTACTATGCGTACAGCCTGAGCAAGTAAGGCGCATATAAATACATATAAATGCCAAAACCTTTTAATGATCACATATAAATTGATCATAACTAACTAATTATTACAATAATTTTATATTAATGGAAATTGATACAACTAAAGAAAAAGGTAAAATAAACTAATAAGAGTAAATTTGATGAAGAAAGCCCACCTAGTGAAAGAGGAAAAGCGTGAGAAGAATCCAATACTCAGAGCTTACATCATCTTCCTTTCTTCTGTCCTCTATAGTAGAAGTGGTCACACATATAATTATATTTGTGTTAAAATGTATGTGTGACCACTTCTACTATAGAGGACAGAAGAAAGGAAGATGATGTCAGCTCTGAGTATTGGATTCTTCTCACGCTTTTCCTCTTTCACTAGGTGGGCTTTCTTCATCAAATTTACTCTTATTAGTTTATTTTCCCTTTTTCTTTAGTTTTTATCAATTTCCATTATTATAAAATTATTTAGCCATTGGGCCACCTCACTTTTAAACATAATTACTACGCAAGTAATTTTGTTTCCCTTCAATGCATATATAATGTATGATAATAATTGTAATACTCTGACTATAAAGGATTTTCTTTATTTTGAAAATAAAATAAAATATGGTATCCCTTTAATTAGTGTAGTAATTAACTGAATTTTCATTTGGTTAACATTTACTAAAGTGATTTTATAAAACACAACACGCTTTGTAACATACAATTCTTGGATAATATTGTACTCTTTAAAGCTAAAATGTAAACTTTATCGTGTCTAAAATCATAAGGTTCTTTTTTTAGAATACAACTTTAATCTGCTTACTCAAAACATGGAGTAAAATATATCTGATTGTGTTGTTTGTTAAAATCTTGAGTGAGTCACACCTAATATACTTACCACCTTAAATCCATTAGATTAGCATATCAGCTTGTGATGCTTTTTAGGATTAATTAACTAAACTAGAAGATACCGATAACTCATTTGTTTGAGAGTATTTATTATAAGTTAGGCTGATTACATTCATGGTAAATTGGGTCATCTATTATCTGGGACAACTACGCCCCTCACCAGACACTTAAGAACTCGGGAGTGCTTCCTCACACCATACGTGATAAAATGATTCTAAAGGAACATTTTAGAAGCTTTATACCCCCACTTACCAATTCTATACCAATAAAAGCCTTTCCTTAGCCCCAAGTGTTATTCTATGAAAATTCAATGAAGTATCTACGTGTTGCTTGATTACTATGAATCTGTCCTCCAAAAACTTACTCAGAGTGGCCATTGCTCAAGAAAACTGGGAATTATGCTTGAAATGTGTGCATCTGGAAAATTGCTTGAATTTTGTCATTTGATAAGAATTTAAAGGTAAGGGAGGACCACTCTAAATAGCTTTTAGGATTGGCCAAATTTCAAAAATTTCTGTAGGAGAACCACTTCAAATATCTCCTCTCCACTTTTTATAATGTTTTCAGATGAAAACCTCTCAAAATATATTCTTGGGATATTCAATTTTCAAACCCAGTCACGTCCCCCATCCTCAGCTGTAACCCATCCTGACAATATAGGCCCATAGAAGAAATACACGCATATATATATATATATATATACACATACACACACACACACACACACACACACAACCATAAATTTAACCTATCATCTTCTTGCATATTGGGGCTTCAAAGAAACATTGTGTTTTATCAAAAGTTTAAATTAGGTGACAAACATAAACTTAGATTGTGATATCAAAGAGGAATTATTATAAGCAATAGGAATAGTGTAAATACTTTAAATGGGTGACAAAACACAGACCAAATTGCATAATCACACAGTTGTTTGGGTTGGTTTAAAACAATTAATTAGTAATAATAATAGTAATAATTAGTAGCTACTACTAATTGCAAAATGATATTGTTGCACTATTATTGATGAATATATTAGATCCGACTTTAAACTATAATATTTTATGCAGTGCATAAAATAATTTATCAAGTTACAATAAAATTTAATGAGAAATACACTTTAGTTTTCATTGTACTAAAATATTTATTTGGTTTTCTTTTCAGTTTACCACTTAGATTTTGGGTTAACTTAATAAAGAACCCAAATTTTGTATTTGACATTCACAAGTCCAATATTGTGGACTCCTGTCTTTCCGTCGTAGCTCAAACCTTTATGGATTCATGTTCTACATCTGACCATAGGCTAGGTAAGTTAATTTTAAGCATTTTTAGTTAAGTTTGATAGTCATTTGTGCTTGATATTGTGTGTGATGGTTCATTATCATATCTTAAAAATTTTATAGTTAATATTATCGGAGCTTTTTTTTTTATACCTGTAACTCAAACTTTGTATGAATTACTTGTTACTGGAGTTGAAACAAATTTGTTTTTAGGCAAGGACTCTCCCAGCTCCAAACTTCTTTATGCAAAAGACATTCCGGTTTATAAAGAGTGGGTCGAACGGTACTACTCTGATATCAAGATGATGCAAGCCATTTCAGACCAAGATATGAATGCTATGTTAGCTGAAGAATCTAGGGTACGTTTTTAAATCAGTATTACTTCAGAGTTATTTGAATCTTAACCTCCTAGATGAATATTTCACTATACATTGGGCATTTGAGTAAATATTATCTTCTAAACTAATGTAGAGAACTTAAGCAATATGAAATGTCAAAGTGACAACAAAAATTTAACATTAATCAAGTCAAATGGCTAATCCAATTTTGTTTGGCGGGATCATTACAATTTATTATAACATTTGTTTTTTTTTGTAAGCGGGGTGGGGAAGCGGGTAAGTAATTGTTCTTATCCCATGATATTAAAACTATAAATATTTTTGCCTTAGAATGGAACTATACAGTAATTGTTACCCAGAACAGAATTGACCAACATCATATTAGCTTACAATGGTTTAGGGTAGGAAAAGAGAGAGGATGAGGGGTGGTGAGGAGGTGCTAGGGAAAGAAAGCTGGGGTGAGAGAAACAAGAAAGATAGAAGGCTGTTGGAGTTATGTGCAAGAATGAAAGTGGCAAATAGCTGATATAAGAACGAAAGAGAAAGCTAAAAGGTAACTAGATACAGTTGGGATGGGGAGCAAAAGTCGGTGATAGTCTACGTTATCATGTATGAAGAAATGAAAAGTCAGACCTTAAACATCAAGGTAATACCAAGTGTATTCCTTAGATAGTGACCACAGGTTGTTGGTGGTAGACAAGGGATGGGAATGTATGAGAAAGGCAGTAAAACGAGAAAGATGAATAAGGGTGTGAAGGCAAAAAAATGAAGACGAAAGAGAGCTGTACCTAAGAAACGAAAGAAGATTAATACCCAAGAATGAGATGCAAAGTGTAGAGGTTGAATGGGAAAGGTTTAAGAACAGTCTGATGGGAACGGCAGAGGAGGTATATGAGAGGACATGTAATAAGAGGAAGTGGAAATAAACACCCTGGTGGAACGACAGGGTGAAGGAAGCAATAGAGGAGGAGAATAAAACATTCAGAAGGAGTTTCAAGAATAAGAATGAAAAAAACAGAAGACTAATATTGGGAGAAGAAAAAAAGATTGTGTTATAGAGTTAAGTAAGAAACAGGAGGGGAGAGAAAATACAAAAAGTCAGAGAATGATGGATGAAAAAGGAAGAACATTGAAGACAAGAAAGGATGAAAAGGAATTATGTATGAGATATTTTGAGATGTTCAACCTTAAGATATAGAGTGTGAGACAGAGGAGCAGGAAGAAATATCAGAAGAGGAGGAAAGAGGTTCCCCATGGAAAGTGGTGGAGGCTGCATTAAAGAAGATGAAACATGGAAAGGCACAGAGTGTGGACGAACTGACGGAAATGATAAGAGCAGCAGGTAAAGTATACCCTGATTTTGGTTGGAAGAACAGTAGAGAACTTTCAAACATATATCTTTGCGGCCAACATTGACAACATTTCTTTATACTAGTGTTATTTTATAGGTATTAATAATATCTATCAAAAATGACAGCTGCAGATAACATGGCTTTATGTATGAATGTACTAAAATGGTTTTAGTAACTTTAGTAACTAACTTCTACTGTTCTTACTAAAATCATACTATAGGTATACAATGGTTATACAGGATGCCGGTGGTTTGTAAGGAGAACAAGGTACCAGAAGACTGGTAAAAGGGAGTTTTAATACCTATTTTCAAGAAAGGAGGCAGGAAGAGGTGTACAAATTATAGGGGAATAACGCTGATGTGCCACTGTACACAAATATATGAGAATATACTGAAATAAGAGAATAAGAAATAAAATGGAAGGAAAATGGAGAGAGGCACAGCATGAATTTAGGGAAGAGAGGTCTACAATAGATTTAATCTTGGCCTTACGAC
The DNA here is from genome assembly GCA_902151455.1 of Timema bartmani. Lineage (NCBI taxonomy): Eukaryota > Metazoa > Arthropoda > Insecta > Phasmatodea > Timematidae > Timema > Timema bartmani. The sequence continues at coordinate 43,237 of CABFWB010002116.1, read as the reverse complement.
AGCTGATGGTAAGAAGGTATGAATATGGGAAAGACTTGGTAATGGTATTTATGGATATGGAGAAGCCATATGATAGCATGGATAGAAATAAAGTTTAGATAGCCATGGAGGAAGCCGAAGTGGAAAGAGGAGTCATAATGAGAGGAAAAATCATGTATGAGGATAACAGAAACTGTGTTAAGACGGAGTGTGGGAGGACGGAGTGGTTCTAAATAAAAATAGAGTGAAACAGGGGAGTGCCCTTTCAGCATTACTATTTGTAAGGGCAATGGAAATAGTCATAAATAAATGGTACAGAACTCCGCACGGACTTTCTCGCTCTAAAGTTTAAAATTTAGATATTTACTCAAAACTCGTAATATATGTGAAACGAAATAATATATACTAGCAAACCCAAGCATAAATTGCACTATACTTGTGTAAAACATTTTTTGAGTCCCGGGTTTAAATTTCATAATTTTATTTTTAAAGAATTAATATTTTCATTTTTATGTTTGGAGCGATAAAAAATATCAATATTGGGTCCACAAGGGTCAACACTATGTATTAAAATTTCTACTTCCAGTTAAAATTTTTGACATTTTATTAGGTGTTGCACATCTTCATGTCATCGCATTGCTATTAAATTCCTCATTAATAAATTTTGACCAATAAAAAATGTAAATATTGACTATTGAAGCTAAAATGGAGGATATAGATCATTGTTATACAAACATTTCTCCTAAGAGGTTTAAGGAAAAATAACAAACTTTTTGAGAGACTTACTTATATTTAATTACTCTATGGCATTGGAGAATTATTGCGTTAAAACTTAAGTAGTATCTCTTTACAACTAAAACTCACAAAATTGTATTCATATATTTTCCAATATCTCAGAAACTGTCAGTTTTATAAAAATATATTTCATATGAAAGTTTTTTATTTATAAGAGTACTACAATTTTGCAATGATAAATTATTTTGTATCTCAAATAGTTGCGGAGATACGGAAATTTCAGCCTCCATAAATTACCCTAAAAGTCTTTTTCATGGGAAAATAAAAATAGCCACTTTATTTATAATCTTAATCAATGCCTAGATACGAGTTATAATCAAAATCGTTGAAGCCGATTTCAAGAAAATCGATTTTTTCTCTTTTTGCCCTTTATTACACTACTCTTGATTTTAAGTTGAAACAGACACACAGACGAACAGCATTGCAAAGACCACTTTTTAGGGTCCAGTGGTTCATGAGACATCGATATCCATCAACATTCCAGGTTTTTTTTTTTACAGTCACAATACTTCACCTTTAGTGTTCGAAAAATATGTTTCGAATAAAATATTTGTATTATAAATTGATATACATATTTGCAATGATAAGTAATTTCATATCTCTAATAGTTTCGGAGATGTGATAAAAAATTATAATTTACGCATCAGACCAGAGCCCTTAAAGTCATTTTGCCGAAATATTGAGAGTAGCAATTTTGTTTGGAAAATTTATAAACGCTTTGAAGTGAAATTTAATCAAAATCGTTAGAGCTGATTTTGATAAAATCGACTTTTTCTCTTTTTGCCCTTCAGTAAACTACCCTTAGTTTTAGGGTTAGATATCCAATTCCAAAAACCCCTCGGGGCAATAGTTTAGGCTCTAGTTGGAGGTACAGACAGACAAAAATTTAAAAACCACTTTTTCGGATTCGTGGGGGTCATGAAATGTTGAGATTCATCAAAATCTCGACTTCGATTTTTACTTTCTCTCTATCTTACAGGTAGAGAAAGTATGGTGATCGTCAAAAAAATCGAACTCGAGATTTTGATGAATTTTGACGTTTCATGACTCCCTGAATCCGAAAAAGTGGTTTTTGAATTTCCGTCTGTCTGTCTGT
>CABFWB010002116.1:7135-36795 GCA_902151455.1 Timema bartmani | reverse complement strand
CCCCCCTCAAAGCGTTACATGGTTTATGGACGACCCCTAAACTGAACTGGCCACAGACTGGAATGCTGATGTTTATTATTAAAGTTAATATATTTCTGTGTGTGAAATAATGTAGTAGTTCTAGGTAGGCTTACCATAGTAATTAATTTTAAAACTGAAACAAACTTTGTAACTTAGATTTTTTGAGAGTTGAGTTAAACTGTTACTAGTAAAATACATCTTGTCTAACATTGGGTTGGTTTTGTAGTTATAACGTGGTTAAAATGCTTCTAAGCACAAACTCACATAAATTATATTACTTATTTTCATGTATAACATTTCTACTTTTTGGGATGGTTTATTATATATCTTATTGAGAAATTCTTGATATGTTTCTTTTTAATGTTTATTTTTCAAAATTGTAATGCTCAAACTGTTTTCATCCATGTTATTTATTTTCGATGACTATGCATTATTCAAAACAGATAACATATTTTATACTGGTGGCAAGGATAGAATTAATTAAATTCTTTCTTGTGATATCATAAATAGAAACTTTCTGTTTTTAAAAATGAATGAGTACTTGAACCCATTTTTCTTTGAACCTGTTGACTTACACTTCATTTTAGCCAACCCAAAATTTTATAGTATTACGATTATGCGGTCCTTATGCCATATTTTCATTTAACAAATAAATTATTTGTACTTGTTTCATCTGGTATCAAAACATAAACCATGATAAGACTTCAATTTTTGTTCAAATTAGAACATTTGGAAAGCCTAGTTTTAGAAATTTATGTTGGTTGCTGTCCAAGGACTGCTCAAGTTAAGTAAGAAATTTCAACTCGTTAAGGCTTTGAAAATGCATGTTAATTTGAATACACATGTGAAAAGGTCTTTGGTCAAGTAAGTGAATTATGTGATTAGTGAGGCCGAAGTAAGCTTTAGCTGTAGACTTTTTATTCTATTTATTTGAAATTTGTTATTTCATTATGCTATTATTGCCATATTGATTCAATGAGTTTTGAGGAACTATTATCACCAGAGTCTCTGGTTTGAATTATACTTCATTGAATAATTTCTTTAAAAAATTTAAATCATAAAGATAGATGAAAACTAAATTTTATATTTTACAAATCCTGCTGTAGTTTTGTTTTGTAAATAATAAATGTTTGTTTAGTACATTGTTTATATATTTATCATATAATTAAAATACTTTTTTGTCCCACAGCTCCATACTTCAGAGTTCAACACCAACTGTGCATTACATGAGCTCTATACATATGCAGTAAAGTACAATGAACAGTTAACAGTAACATTGGAAGAGGATGAGTTTTCTCAAAAACAAAGACTGGCTTACAAGTTGGAACAGGTGCATAACATAATGGCTGCCGAGTCGAACCCGTGATGGCGGTCAGCCGGACCAGAATCAAACACCACGTTTGAGGTCCGGTGTTAAGTTGTGACTACAGCCAAAAATTGGAACTCTGTCCTTGTTTGTATGAATGTCTGCGTTGTGTGTGTGTGTGTGTGCATGCAAATTTAAAGTGCGTTATAAGTAATATCACAGCTTCAAGGATGGAGGACGCTTTAGCTTGTGATCACTTAATGTACCAGGATTGATCCATCCAAAGGAAATGACTGTAATGTAAAAGTAAATGAGGAGGCTGTGAAATTCCTCTTCAAATATTTGTTCTTTGCTCAATGACCAGTTGGTACCAGAGTTGCTACAGTGGGGCGGGGTGGAATTGGGGTAAAATGGTGAACCCATAATGTAAAAAGCAGCAAATGGAACATTCCCTGAAGTGCCTCTGGTAGACACAAAGTGTATGCAAGCCCCGGCCACGACCTGATTTCAAGCGTCGCTCGGCTCTTGGAACCGTTGTTACAGGCGGAGAAGTGGAAACGTGGAGCTTGACTGTAGAATCAATGCAACCGACAATGCACATCAAGGAATGAGACTGCAATCCAACCACTGTGCAGTTTTTGTCATGAATATGATCAACTTTCTATGTGCAAATTCTTCACCAATTTGTTAATCAACTTTTATGCATTTCTGGTTGCTTAGTACTTTTTTGTGCAGTAATTTGATACTGATCTGCAATTGTTTCTTTATTGAGTTGTATGTCAGTGATTTGAATGTCTTCCATGTTCCCTTCTTGCACCAAGTTTCCACGCCCAAACAGCACAGGACGCTTGAAACATGTAAATTTGTACAGTTTTCTCTGAAGGTTTCCTGATGCTCAGACTTGCCAATCAACTAGTGTAGCCGTGTGTCTGTGTAAATGTCAGTGTGAGACTGTTTTTGTTTCAATTAAAGATGCACATATGTACAGCACACTATCGTGATGGTTTTGGACTTGTCATTGTGACGACAAGCACTGGAAGCCTTCCTTTCTGTCTGCCTGTATTCGTGGCTCATCTGTGTGTTGGTGTGGTGTGAGGATAATCTTAAGCAGCAGTCGTTTAACTGAGGACCAAGCGTTTGATTTGTTCTGCAATTTTCAACCAACGGTTGCGCCAAGCACGGTCTTATCTCCATTTATGTGTGTAAAAACTCAGGAAAATTCTGTCATGAGTTTCCTTTGAGTAACAAATTAAATAAATTGAAACTTTCTAAGACTGGAACCTGTTTAAATTTGAGTACACAAGTTATATCAAATATGCCTAGGGAGGCCACCTTGTTCTGTGCTTTAATGGCATGACAATGAAATTAATTATGGATTGAGGTTTGATCATTCTGTTTACTATTTGGTTGTTGGATGTTATGAGTGTCCTGTATGAGCTTTTATAAATCCCTTGAACAATGTTGGTCTCCCTTACATTCATTAAAATCTTATTGTTTTCTTGTTTTACTGAATGGATATGCTCAGTGTTTTGTCATTATAATGGAAATCAATTTTTCATGCAGCATTTTGTATTTTTATACATCAATCCTTCCTATCCACACAACCTTAGAGTAATGCCTAGGCCACAGACAAGGTATACATACACCAGACACTCAGCCTTATGGGAGTTTCAATGTGCTCCTTGAGCCAGGTTGAATCCATTGGTACTGGGGAGTGCTAGTTGCATTCTCAGTGATAACAGCACTTCCAAGTGAAACTTCTTGCATATTGTTTGTTGTAAAGGGGTGGGAGTCCGAACACAATAATTCATGTGTCAGCAATTCTCCCCAAACTTACTCCTTTTCAATGAACAAACCTTTTCAAACACATAACTAATCAAAGTTATTTGAAGATTAATACAACTTGACAATTTGCAAACATTGGCCTAAACAAAAAAGGACCATTGTATTCTAAGTTTTCTTTGTAATTCGCAGTCTGAGTAAGCTCGCTTCGGGGGTTTGTTTATGGGAAGGGGGTGGGGCCACTACCTAAACCTAGCTTTGTGAAAGCCGGTTTTAGACACTAGAAGGCAATTTTTGTCGGTTCTCTACTAAAACCATCTTTAAAGTTAACTCTTTTAAAAAAAATCCTGCTTGATAGTGATGTTGTCACTTATGACTGCAAAAAATGATCACCGTGTTTAAGGATTCAAGCTCTCCCACTGAGAGCAGCCTTTTTAACCTGGAGTCTGTGTGTCTAGTGTATATATTGTTTGTGGCCTAGGGCTATATATCATGTTCAAATATTTAAAAAAAACTTTAAAAAAACATAATTGGAAATAATTAATTTTCATATGTGTAATATGGTTGATATGAAAAATCAAATGTATTTGAGCAATTATTGCATATAAGCTCAAACATAATTTGCCTTATATAGGGTATGGGGGAGGGGGAATTGTGTAGAAATAAGTTACCATGAGTTTGCTAGTCTGGAACAATAGAGGTAACACATATTTTCACAAACACAGAAAGCTCAGTTCTATTTTCCATTTTTGTTTGTAATTTTATTGAGTTTCTTCCAGACAAATAAATTCAAACTATTTTAACTGAATCTTAGCCTTTATTTGAACTTATAATATTGAAAGGAGTTTCCAGATGTTTTATTATTTTCTGCACAATTTAATGCCAGATCTAGCAATTTATTATTGCATTATAACTGCTTGGAGAACTACCTCAGTTAAAGGAGCTTGCAGTTTCATTCTGGAATGTCAAAAGAATCTTCAAGCTTCAAGAAGAAGGATGAGCTAGAGAGGGAGGCAAGCGGGTCATTTCTCCGCTCCCCATTTCTTTAATCCAACCCTCTCCAAAATCACAAATAATTTGGATAAAACTTTAAACCCCATAAAGTAAAATTATAATATAAAGCACTAAAGATTTGTTGGATATATAGGCTATATTTTAAGACCAAAGTTATGACTTGCTATTCAAAAGCTATGCCATTATATTAAAAGTGGCCCAAAAATTATCTACTGAAAAGAAGTACAAACACAAAAGTTTGATAAACGGTATACCATTATGCCCACCACCAAAGTAAGTTACTGGTTGCACCCCTGTTTCTGAGAATACATACTGTACATAAACTACAGTATACATAGGTGCTTAAACTTATTTATATTTAAAAAAATTAGTATATCTAGGCTATATTATTATTGGTTTTTTTTTAAATATTGATTGATTTTCGCAACAATTTTCTGTAAGGGAATTTTTATTTTAGTTCATTGCCCAACAATTATTAATAGTTTGTTTCAGCATAGTGTAAAACAATTATACAAATACTGCCTGTCTGAGCATTACTAGTTTTTAAATTTTCTAAAAATATATTTTAATCTAATTAGATAGGGAAAAAGTAAGGTCATATATTGAAATTATAAATTAAAATATAAACAATTTGATTCACATAAGCAACAAATCATTATAGCAAAATTTGAATAAATACTCTTGTAATATAAAAGATAATTTTGATATTTTAAGTACCTATATAAATAATATCTATTGACTTTTTAGGCTTATCTTATAAGCTAATTTGAAAAACTAAGTCCTTAGTTTTCATATGATTCTAATCTTTCACTTAAGAGCCTCATAAAATTTACAAATATTAGGGTTTAGGACAGCTATATTAAATTATGGTATGAACATTTTTCATTAAAGTAACTAGCATAAAATCTATTATAAAAAATGAAGACTATCTTAATTTATTTTCTTTTTATAATAATCTCATTTGAGGAGCACATACACAAATATTTTTCACGGCTGTTTTAGTACTTTACGGGTAAGTTCTTTACACTGACTATTTCACACTTAGGAAATACCCTCATTTTAAAATGTGTTAATGATAGTAGTGTTGGGGTCACCAAGGGAACTTTACTATTTTAGAAGTTGTTTTAAATAGAAAAACATTTTTTTATATATATAATACATTAGAGGTAATATAACAACTGAATTGGATTCTTATTTTAACATAAGATTAAAAGTAAAAGCATTATGTATATTGAAAAAAAAAACCTTCGCATTTTCATAATGCTGAACATGATGTTGATCAACAGCAAGAAACGTGGGCACTGATATACAGCCTAACTAAGTGTGTGTGCCCTTGTGAGAACTTGATGGGGTTATGTTAAAGAGAAAAGGTGAATGCTCTGAAGATTATTAATTTAATGTCTGAGCATAGCAAATGGCATTGAAATTATAAAATATTCAAGAAATGAGTCTGAAAAGATTGTTTCTCTCATATTGAACTAGGTGACTTAATAGCCATGATACATATAACTAGTTTATCACAATCTGGGGTGAATCCAGGGAACAATTTGGGGGGTGGAGGAGGGATCTTGCCTGGGGGGTATTCCAGGACTTTTTTTTAATCTAACCCTCATAATTGGAATTTAAAGGCAATCCTGGACGCTGGAAACAAGATAGAAATAAATGGAAATATTAATCAAACAAATAATTCTTATAAAAACATCTTCATAATATTTCTTAATGCATGACCATTCTGTATTTGCTAGTTTGTTGTGGGTCTACTTTCCGGCATAATTGTCTTCAGCCATGACTTGATTAGACGGCAATGATGACACTACCAAATACCCTCAACATTCTTTGCAATACCTCAATCTGAATTTTCCTGCTATACTATACATTCTTGTTTATTCACCAGAGCTGTGGAGTATGTAGATCAAGCCTTCAACTCCTCTATTTTTCTAACGTCCGACTTCAATTCCTCAATTTTTTTAACATCCGACTCCAACTCCTCAATTTTTTTAACATCCGACTTCCAACTCCTCAATTTTTTTAACATCCGACTCCAACTCCTCAATTTTTTTTAACATCCGACTCCAACTCCTCAATTTTTTTAAACATCCAACTCAAACTTCTCTATTTTTCTAATGTCCAACTCTATCTCCAAATCAAGACTTATTAATAACAAATTTAGCGCAGTAAATTGCTCCAATACAGATGACTTCATGGGAAGCTTCTTTGACATTGTAAATTTATATTTGAATAAATTTGTCAATCCAAATTACAAATATTGGTCCAAAATAAAAATAAAAAAGTCTAAGGTTAAAATAATATAGTTACCATAAAATGTTATAAAATTATAGGTTTTAATTTTAAAGCCGGAGTCTGAGATGATACATTGTTACCAACTCCCACCAAAATTGTTTATGACTTTCTGACTCTGCAGCCCTGTCATTCGCATGGCTCTTTTTATGCCGCCTTTTCCATTGATCCCAGATGTATTTATTTTGGCTAGATTCCCTTTTTTTCGTCTGTCTCTTGACCATGTGGGGGAGAGGATTTCTCCCTTCCCTACCCTCCCACACCCCGTGGATTCGCTCCTAATCACAATAGACTAAATGTTAGATTTAGCCTCACAGAAGGACCTTAAAAAAGTGTTTATTTAATTTGTGACTGTATTAAACAAATGTAAAATTGTCAGTTAGCTGAAGAATAAATCCTCACAAGTAAATTTAACAATATGTATGCTAGTGCAATCATAACCAGTAACAAAAAATTTGTAAATAATGAACGTTAGGAAGGTGATTTTTTGGCTGATTACAACTGACAAAATCCAATTCACAGCACATTTCTCTAAATGCCAAGTTAAATAGCACTACCCAACCAACTAATCAAACCAATAAGTTTGTGATGGTAAAACTTAACTTTGGTTACGGATACAGCCAACTCTGGATACTTCTTTCAATTAAATTAAATATAGTTGAAAAATAACACCTGAACAATGAAATAAATGGGATTATGGGTTCAAATCTTATGTCTAAGTGGCATTTTTCAACTATATTTAATTTAATTGAAAGACACTAAGTTAAGTTTTTGTAAGCGCCAAGAACACCAGCAGAATTAGGCAAGTTATTTGGTGTAAAAATGATATAGTTTCCAGGCTTAAGGTATTCACAGACATCTTACTACCCTTCTGTGTGGACTAGTACACTAGACAAATCAGGTTAACTAAGGTTGAATTTTTTATTACACGTTTAAATTGATTTAAGTCAATGCCATGTAAAAAACCAAGACATTTGCTTTGTTTGTGAAGCCATGGGGTTCATAAAAAAAGTAGGTGATTTTTTGTGTGAAGAACTATATTAAAATAGAAGGTTCAGGTGCTAACACAACTAAGTGACATGAGAAAACTCATCATATAAACCCAAAATAGTGTAGTACAGAAGGACCATTTAAATGAGTTAGTAAAATTAAAACCATTCAAAATTGGTTTTAAATTATGACAAAATAAAATCATCAGGAAAAGATTTGTTTAGAGAAAAAGGAGTTTTTCCTGATACAACACTTTATAGATATAATTTCAATGATATATTGTATTGTGTGTCTACACATAATATAATATGTGCTCTGTATTTTTGAATACCCTGAATTTAATAATATTAAAGTCAGCATTATTATGGATCATCTATGTGGATTTTGAAAAAATAGAACAACAACAAATAAGATTTTTTTCTATTTGAGGTATGTTTGACAGATAGCTTGGTAGGGTATGTGTTGGGTGTTACTTATCAGATGCTTTCAAAATACAGCATGAATTTAAGCAAGAGATAAAGGAAGGCTTGACATTAAATGGTAGAAGGCAGCTATTTGAATATGCAGATGATTTAGATTTGTTAGGTAAAATTAAGGACGAAGCTAGAACCTTTAGGGTGTAATGTGGTGGACTGCCTAGAACTAGCTCAAGATAGAGATAGATGGTGTACTTTTATAAGCGAGCTCCTTGTGTCATAGAATAAGGAAGCTGTCTAAAAAATTGATGCTGCCAAGTCCCTTACTCTTATGTCATATGGTTGGACAGATATATACGGAAATCCCCATATTAATGTGAGATTTGCCACAACACAACCATTGTTCCTGAAAGTAGTAGTAACCACCAAAAATTCATGTCATTAGGGGAATACATAGCTAGGATTCCAAGCAATGTAATTGAAAAAGTTGGTGCCTCAAAGGAACAAGCAGTGGTGATTGACAATGCAAGTAACAAATTTTAAGAGAAAATTACCCTCATTTGATGAAATTTGGTTGTCCTGCCCATGGTCTCAATCTACTAAGATCTTTGCCTCGCACCATGTGTTTGATCAAACTTTGAAGAAGATTCAGATATAAAAAGATAGGAATGAAAGTGCACTGTTGCGAGCAGAAAAAAGGTGGGATTCTAATGTGAGGTATTTGAATAGCATAGTGAGATCTAAAAACAACCTTCAGTGTGCATCTATTGACGAATCAATGGAGAAAATTCTCCTATCATACTTAAGAAGGCAGATTTTGAACAATGATTATCACTGAAATACAATTTTTTATAAAAAAAATTGTTTCCTTATGTGTGATACGTCATTTTGAACTGTTCTTATGTTGTTTACAAATGTCTTTTAGAATATTTCTATCACCCTTGGTTGAAAAAAATATGTAATTCAAAAAATTCAAATTTTATTTACAGATGAAACAAATATTGCTTTATAAAAATTATGTACTTAATTTAGCCTATGACTTTTGTTTGTAAATAGTCTCGGGCATCTCCCTGATAATACTCTAGCAGTAATCTGCCAGCATATTAACACACTACTTTCCTTTGTACCATTTTATCATAACAGCAATGTCTTGGTGAAAACGCTCTCCTTGTTCGTCACTAACTTCACCAAGATTTTTTGGGAAAAAATCCAAATGCGAGTGTAAAAAGTGAATCTTAAGTGACATGTTGCATCCCATTGTTTCATATGACTGAAGCAGTTTTCCCACAATTTCCTGGTAGTTGTCTGCTTTGTTGTTTCCCAAAAAAATGCTGGCTACATCTTGAATGCTGTCCAGGCTGCTAGTTACACTTCATCCAGAGTAGAATCAAAAGTTATCTGTGGTAAGTTTCCTTATCTGTGGACCAACAAAAAACCCCTCTTTTATCTTTGCCTCACTCAAACGGGGGAATTTTTGCTGCAGATATAAAAAACCAGGACCATCCTTCTTCATGGCTTTGACAAAGTTTTTTACTAAACCAAGTTTTATATGAAGTGGTGGTAAGATTACTTTTATCGCATCAACTAAAGGATTGTGCACAACTTTTTTTCCCCCTGGGTTCAGTTTCTGACGTGTATTCCAATGTTTCACTGAGTAGTGCTTGTCCTTGGGTCGGCTATCCCATTCACAAATAAAGCATCTATAGTTTGTGTATCCTAATTGCATGCCTAACAAGATTGCTCTAACTTTTAAGTCACTACATATGTTCCAACAGTGCTTGTTGTAGATTATTTTGTCAAGTAAATTTTTCATGTTTTCATAAGTTTCCTTCATGTGCAATGCATAAGCTTTTGGTTTGGAGGGATGTGTGTTACCATTGTGAAGAAGAACTGCTTTTAAACTATGCTTTGATGAAGCAATGAAAAGTCGCCACTCATTTGTATTGTGATCTTGTCTTACTGTAGCCATGACTATATCAATATCTGTACAGTAGAGCAAATCATCAGCTGAAGCAAAATACTTAGCGATATCTTTTTGTCGGTAGCAAGATATTGAAATATCTGTTTTCTTCTGTAGCAGATTCCAGCCATGTAATCGTGATCCCAACAATTCAGCTTGACTCTTAGATAGGTTCAAGTCCCTTACTAAGTCGTTGAGCTCACCCTGTGAGATAAGATGTGGTTCAATTGAAGTTGAGGGCCGAAAGTCTGGATCATTTATGTCCTGTTCCATAGAGATCGGCTCATCTCCATTGTTGTCATCAACAATGGTCCATGTTTTAGGTGGTCTAGGAATTGGCAGGTCTTGACTGTGAAACACTGGTCTGATGGCGGAAGGCAATGATGGATATTGTATACTATGTTTAGATTTCAAGGAAATTCCAATTATCTTAGTCAAACAGAAGTAACAGACTGTCAAATGATCTTTTTGTCCTCGCCAGACCATTGGGACAGCAAATGGCATAGACTTTCGAGAATCTTTCAACCATCCTCTCAAATACACTGCACAATTGCTACATACAATGTGAGGAGCCCAAGGTTTATCCTGGTCACCTATTTTGCATCCAAAGTAGAATTCATATGCTTTCTTAATCACTGGTGTTATATATAGTCTTATGATTAGATTTTATAGTATAGTCACTACACATGTAAAAAAAACTATCTACTCATTTTCACACTTTCGAGGCATAGTGAAGCACAGTACTCATTCAACCACTAATGTAAGCACACTGAACTATTAAAACAAACTGTTTTATTAAGGCCACTAAAAGTTGATGGATGGGCACAGAAGTTAAGGTCATTAAGCAATTCTAGGACATATTTTTATTTTAAGACTGAGGGGAAAAGGCAGTGACAAAGGTTTTCCAACTCTTGACAGAAAGTAGCATGTTGTATAATCAGTTTCATATAACTAATGAACACTTCGATGAATAAGTTGAAAAGCTACTTGTTTGATAATGTTTAAGACCATTGGCTTCATGCTCAGTTTCTCTAAAATAGCTTTTATCTGACTCGCTAACTAAATCCATCATCTCTAGGCCTATAAAATCAATATCTATTTTTTGTTCTTTGACATGAAAATACAGTAAATAATATAATAATGAAGTGTTATATTTTATGTTTTGATTCAATTTAGAAAAATTATAAATTAAATAATGGAGAATTCAAATAAAATTAACAGGAATAAATAAATAAGACAATATCTTTAAACTCTTGTGATATACATTATTAAAAACATTTTTCTAATTTATTTATTTTTAAATCTGTGGGTGATAGTAAAATTCTCTTTTTAAATTTGTCATCAGCAATAAAAAACACATCAAAGTCATGTATCATACATCAGGAAACAAAAATTGTGGATAACTGTTACTTTTGGGGAAAGGTGCAAGGATCATACAACATTCTTAAAACTATTCCTGCTGCCTTACGAAAGTTGGAAGGCGATTTACCAAAGTTGTCAGAAGTGTGTGATATTTTCCACAGTTTGGTGGAGCAAATCTCATTCAAGCTTTCTTCCTCTCCCCTAAACAAGGGTAAATATAAGAGAGTAAATGATATAATACAGAATAGAATAGAACTTTGTTCACATCCAACTTGGTTGGCTGCAAATCTCTTACACACTAACAGCCATGGTTAGAATTTATCAGAGGAGGGACTATTGGACACTTTGGACATAATCATAGACATAGCTAAAATAATTCCCAGAGTGAGTAAACTGGCCGTTATAACAGATGGGGCAAAGTACAGAAACAAGGATAAACTATGGAGTAGAGATTTGCTATGACAAGCTGCTAAGAATATGTCTCTTCTAACATGGTGGAAGAGCCATCACAACATAAGGAATTTGTCCATCATTGCAGTGTGAATCTTAACCATGTTTGCAACTGCCGCTTTATGTGAGTACAACTGAAAGGCCAGCTTGATGAAAACAAAGAAAAAAAATCTTAGAAGTGAAAAAAAAGCTAAATTGGTTTAATTTTCCCAGAGTCTCTTTTCCCTTTGGACCAGAATCATCAACATCGCACTCAGTGGAAATAACCGAATAAAGCTCAAGCCACAAGCCTACTTCTCCTCTGCTAGACATGTCTGAAAGTGATATTGTTGTGAGTTTTGATTAATCTCATGTAACTGATTTTGAAAGTCAATTTTTCTTTCATGAACCGATTTTTAAATATTCAATACTTTTGAAATTGTTATTAGAAAGTGGTGCCTTATAAAGAATTAACTCAAAATCAAATCAATGTTGGCCTACAATTTTGACTTCAACACTTCAACACTTTAATAAATAATAGCTGATAGCGGCATGCCTTTAAGCATAACAGAGTTTGTGAACAGAATGTGAGTACAAACCAAATTCCATTAGTTATTACTAATGGTAAAAAACAAATGGATGCAAGCCTTTGTAGACCTGTTATGTTCATATCTTAATATTTTTTATCAACAATTAATTAATTTCAATAAATTTTAAGGTTGGCCCAAGTATTTACTACCAACATTTATCCCCCACCCCTCCATGGACCCTATATACCCTGCCATCCCTTATCTCACACTCGTTATCAACCCACTTGCCCCTCAACACACCAATTGATGTAAATATAATAGGTTCTAGGTGTCACCTCTACAATTAACTCCTCCATCATAAGCCACCACTGGGAGGAAGTTTCAAATTCAAGATTTCTTGGAAAATGTTCATCTTTAGGTAAGACTGCTATGTTGCAGTATATACTCAGCGTACACTCCGTAGACCCTGGAAGTTATCATTCTTACCTTGACGTACTACAGGGACTACACTATGGTAAACGAAGGGTACATTTAGAAATTATGTGTGATATTAATTCAGTTAAATGAACTTTGACTTGAAAAATTATAATATAGCTTTAATCAATACCATCTAACTATGTTATACATTTGATTGTGGGTTTTTATACTATATAGTTAAAAACCTTAACTAGGCCCAACTACAATATATTTCAATGATTTACTTTGTATAGCTAAGCTAATCCATGGTTCCTCTTTTCACTCCCGAATTTAGTGTTGTTTCTTTCTGGTCTGCTCCAGTGAAGTTTAGTTAAGATGGCGTTCTACAAAATGTCTTGTTTAAGTTCAGATGATAGTACTGAGGAAGAAAAGATGCTGCTGTTAGCAGCTGTTTTGAAAGATGAATAAAATCTAGGAGGTGGAGGTTTGACTTGTTCAATTAACGCTTCCATTTTAATATAAACACATTTATTAAATACAAAATCTAAATATAATATTATTTAAATACACACAAAACAAATTGAAATCAAAACTCCAACACTTTTTTAGTTATTTTCACCAAACCAGCACCGTGTCTGTTCAACACGGAGCCCAAGCTGTGTTAAGCGCATGCGCAACGTAAGTTGGCTCAAGATGGGAGATGGAAAAATTGCCTGGCCAGCAATCAGAAAAAACAAAGCGGCGTATCAAGGCATAGCTTAGCTTAGCTTTCTGTGTGAACCAACACATTTAAATACTATTTTTCTAAAGAGTTAGCAGAGCAAATCTTAGCTTAGCATTCTGTGTGAATCGGCCTTAAGAGTTCAAATAAAAGGTAAGTTTTATTTTTTTTAATGAACAAAATATTTAACTATTTTTAATGAATTTGTTTATAATGTTATTTAAATGAATGTTTGATTATTTATCATATCACGCTTCCTTAAATGTGCAGGATTTAGAATTACTCTTCATAACGATCTACTCCATTTACCCAGAAAAAGTACCAGTCTTACCTTGATGGATTACACTATGACGTAGTTTATAAAATATGTCCATATTGTAGCCATCAGAGTATGACTGCTACCTTCCTAAGTAAATGGATTGCAAACACTTGAAAGAAAACACTGTCACCTGGTCAACAGTTCTGAGTATATAAAATAATACAGGGGAAAAAAGAGTGAAAGCAAATATAAGATAATCTATACATTTCTTTGCTTATTATATTAATAATGAGAGGGTGACAATTAGAAGAAAATATTACAAAAAGGACCACCTCAATGAATCCCTCAACAATAAACACCGAAAGAAAGAATAGTACATATATTACCATGAGGCGCAAGTCCGCTAATAATGCATACACTCAAATGACTAATAAACTCAATGGGGTCAGTAGCGGATTAAAAAAAAATTACGGGGAGAGGGGGTGGAACAATGAGACCTATATTTATATTGCTGCCTTACATCCTTTTTAAATACAATATTTCTATATACGGAACAATTGCTAATTTAAAAACTTTTTTTAAAATATTTATAAGAGTAGGTTATATAAAGGTATTTGTGAGCTAATCAGATATATTAGTATAAATGATAACAAATATAGACATTAATATTTTACCTTTCTATACGCTACGATTTAATGAGGCAGTGAATGTCTCAAATCTTGTTTTGTAAAATGTTATTACTAAACTTAATATTCAGTTCTTTGAAATGAGAGAGGAGAGAGAACAAGTTTACATAGACTCTTATTGAAGTTTTCTAGAATGTTTTCTGGAAAACATATTTATAATCTCTTCAGGAGCTATCTAAATATTTTTATTTATACCGAGCATTGCCCAACTATTGAGTCTTTTCTGGCCCATTGTTGATCTCAAGTATGTTTTAATTCTTTTCAACGAATTAATAGAAAGCTCTGCTGTTGGAGTAGTAACTGATATTACACAAATAATTTTTATAGGCACTCGATGTTTGGAAACATAGACACAAATTTGTATGCTGCCATTGGCGTCTCGACTTTTTCGGATTTCTGTATCCAGAATTCCCTCCATAATTTCAATTCTCCATGAAGTACTTCTATGAAATATGATAAATTGGATTCATATATCATTGCTCCATCCAGTATCTCGTCATCTGCTGTATCCAAATCAAAATAATATTTAGTTACTATTTTTGCAGTTTTGAAATAGCTATGAAATAGCTTTAAAAACTCTTGAATCTAACTCTGAAATCAGTATATCAAAATAAGGTAAAAGTGTTACTTGAAATTAATATATCAGATAGGAAAAATTAGCGAAGTCAGCATCACCTAGTGGTGGAGCTGCTCACACGCTCACGGAAAGTCTACCCTTTTTTAAAATTAAGCTCGCGGTGTTAAGATAGTGAGTGAGCGCGAGTTTAGGGAAGTATTTTTGAAGTTTTTATAGCATAAACATATTTGGCAAAAATAAATCAAATTTTTCTTCTAAAGAAACATAGAGTTTAGTTTTCTGTACATGCTAATCTCAACAGTTCTTTAATATGTCGGATGTGTTCTGGAATTTAATGACAACTTTTTCTCTTCATTTAAAAAGTTTGTCACCAAATACCACCATGCTCATGCCAGATATTCAAAAACTGTTGAGATTAGCACGTGCAGAAAGCTAAACTCTATGTTTCTATAGAAGAAAAATTTGATTTATTTTTGCCAAAAAATGTTTATGCTATAAAAACTACAAAATGAATGCACTAGACTCTCGCGCACTAGCACCCCACCTTAATCAAGGTCTGTAAACAAGACAAGTACCGTCTTAAGGTGACACAAATACGTACATAAAGTATTAAAACACTCACTAGGAACAAAGTTGAAAACAAGTTTCCTCCAACGAGTCGACGATTATAAAAGGGGAATTTATTTCTATTAGTGTATCATTTCTCTGTCATCGTGCCAAGTGAAAAGAAGTTGTCACATAGCAAACATTGAGCTCTCGTCTTTTGGCAAAAGTAAGTACAATTTTATCATTTTTCTCTCTTTTTGTCTTTATTTTGAGTAGTGTTCAATTTATTATTCATATTAATATTTTATATTCTCTTTTTTTTTTAAGTTTCTAAGGAACAAACATTAAATACATTAAATACATTTACAACTGACGAATCTTTCGACAGTGACCCTTTACGTCAGCCAATGCTATACCCGACAATACCAGCCGACAACGAAACAACATTTTTGACTACGCCGGCCCTACAAACACTGACGATAACAACGACTAATTTACCATAATAAGAGAGACAGGACGTACGTATAGATGGTTCAACACGTTAGGCAGGGATATTTTAGTTCGATTCAAACCTATGATAAGAACGTGAGTCCGGTACATTACCTAATGACATGTTTCTCAAGTTTATTGGCATATTTGCTTAGAGGTACGGCACCTTACTGTTTAGTGGGACTTACGAACACGGAGAATAATCTGGACAAGCCTGTTGGGGTCTCATACCGTAGATGTGACCAAATTGATGTGAAAACTGTTATGAATACATTGATAAAAGTTATACAAAGTAACGCCAAATTTGGTGTAGCCGATGTATTGATGATTAGAGTGAATCATATCAAAATGATTATGGGCAACGGTTAAACAGCATTAAAAAGAAGGTGTATTTCAGACGATTATCTAAGTCACAACAAAAGGAGCATAGTCGTTGTTAAATCATTGATGAATTGTTTGGCGCACGCTATTGAAATAGCGATAGCCAAAATCACTAATGATATTAATTATAAACCATATAATAAGGGGTTTAAAATTAACAATGCGGTAGATGATCTCGCAAAAACGCGCATAGATTTATCAGGGGGAGGGGGGTGCGAACATCTCGATAAATTTCAACGTTATTTTGGTGACCAATATAAATTACGCGTTTACAATACCCTCTCGACGGCCAATGGGTTGTGGTACGAGGGGATTCCGTCTTCGACTAGCTACATCAACCTATTGCATGACGTCGTCGTACGTCACTTCAACATAATAATTAATATGGCGGCCGCTTTTTCAGTTCGATACTTTTGCGACGGATGTAATACCGGCTTTAAAAGAGGTGGAAGACAGTTATGTAAAGGTAAATTTTTTTCTTTTTATGTCTAATCCACCATGTTTGTTCTCGAACGAAGCTATATACTTTAGCGATTGTAACAGAAATTTAAAATCATCCGCCTGTTTCACTCACTAATCATAAATCTAATAAAATTGAGGGTAAAAAATATGTTTGTAATTGAAAACAAGTGTGTATTACCTGTGATAAAATGAAGTGGGAAAGACACGAATGTTTTAAATCCTATTGCGGACGTGCAAATAGAATAAAGACAGCCCTCATCATTGTTAGATTCAGACGTTGAGTCAAAAAGAACTCGACGATAAATACCTAATGGTATTTTACGATTTCGATACTAAGCAAGATTTCGCTATAACAGACTACTGTTTAATGCACAAACCGAATTCTCTTCACGTACAACATTATTGTGTAAAATGTGGATTTATCGATAATATGGACGAGGATTGCGAACAATGCGGGAAACGATCTCATTCCTTTTAGTAGAATCCGGTAGACGGCTTTATCGAATACTTGAGACGACCGAGTCCGTTTGCCAATAAGATTGTTTGTCTTGCGCACAGCTCTCAGGGCTTCGACGCGATATTTATCCTAAATAGGTTTCTGTCACTAAACTCCAACCCTAAAATCATCGCGGACGGAACTAAAATACTCTGCATGAGATGGATCACATACAATTTAAAGACAGCCTAAGTTTCCCACCTATGCCACTGGGACAGATCCCGAAAGCGTTTGGACTTGACTGCAAGAAAGGACACTACCCCTATCTATTTAATACAGAAGAAAATTTAAATTATATCGGATTATATGAAACCGGATGAGCAAAATGACTAGCGCAGGGGTATATATTTGAGAATAAGTCAGAGTTAGAGGCCTATTGTGTGGATGACGTAAATGTATTACGCAAGGGTTGGCGTGAATTTCGTCATTTATTTCTAAATTTAGGTTCCAAGGATGTGTTTAGGGAATCGATCACCATCTCGTCGGCGTGCAGCCGATTATTTAGAAAACTTTTTTTAGCCTCCGATACGATAGCCATCCCGCCCAAATGAAGATACAGATGCGGTGACGGACAGTAGGTGAAAGCCATAAAATAGTTGGTCTATCTGCAGAAAACCCACCCCAATATTCACATACAACACGTCTTCAACGGACGTGCGATAGAAATCATGAGCAGGAAGGTGGACGGTTATTGTGAGATGACGAGGGAGATTTTTGAGTTTGACGGTTGTTTCTTCCCTGGGTGAACATGTCTTTCAAACCGTGACGCCACTATAACAGGGACGAAAGAGACGATCGCCGAACTACACGAGTGCACTCTGTTGAGAGCTCGAGAATTTAGAGCCGCAGGGTACATTGTAACAACTAAGAAAGAGTGCGACTTTGACAAAATACTGACGGAAGACACGGAATTAGACATTGAACTAAACAATCACCCTCTGACTCGAACTGTTCCCCTAAATCAACATGATGCACGGTACGGTGGACGTTGTGAATCTATGACTCTACATTATAAGACTAAAGCCGACGAGAAGATAGGATATAATTTATGTATGTAGTTTGTGCCGGTGGCTGTGCAAATATTTTAAATTTCCTATAGGTCATCCTATAAATATTTTTGTCGGCGACGACTGTCCCGATGACGTTGTAGACCAAGAGGGTCTAATTAAATATACTGTTTTGCCTCCTGGAAAATTGTACCACCCCATACTACCCTACAAGAATCAATCAAAGTTAATGTTTTGTTAATGCTCCTCATGTGCAAACGAGATGAACCAAGGTGATCTGACAGATCTATTACAGGCACATGGATAGTAGACGAGGTTTGGCTAGCCCTAGAAATGGGCTACAAGGTGGTTAGAGTCCACGAATTTTGGGATTATAAAATTACCCATTTCGACCCTCAAACCAAAGAAGGAGGACTGTTTGTCTACGATATAAACAAGTTTCTCTAGATCAAATAGGAGTTGTCGGGATAGCCCGGATAGGTAAAAACAGACGCGGACAAAGACAATTACCTCAATGAATGTTGCAAATCTAAGAGAATAGTGCTAGATAAAAACGAAATCGTTAAGAATCCGGGAAATCACGCACTTGCTAAATTGTGTTTGAATTCTTTCTGGGAATGATTTGTGCTAAACGAGAACAAGAAACAGACCACCATAGTGAATAACCTAAAAGAGTTTTTTTGACCTAATCACTACCCTTGGCACAGAGATTTGCAACATTATCTCTCCCAACGACGATATTGCTTGCGTCTCGTGGACGTACTGCGAGGAAGCTGCCCTCCCCCTTGACACGGTAAGCGTGCCTATAGCCGCAAACGTGACCACCGGTGCTCGTATGAAATTACATTCATATCTTAGGCACCTGGAAGGTTCTTGTTTTTACTGTGACTTGGATTTTATCATCAGCGTGACAAGACCGACTAACACGTACACGATACCGACAGGCGACAAGTTGGGCGATATGACGAACGAACTGACAGCTTACTCGGAGACAGCGTACACTACAGAGTCTTTTCTGGTGGACCGAAAAATTAATCGTACTATGTGTTCGTTCCCGAGATGAACGAATACAGGTCTACCACCAAGGTCAGGGTTGTAACGCTAAACTATGAAAATACAAAGATTGTAAACTTTACGACCATTAAAGAAATGATTTTGAAATACATGGACCCAATACACGTGACCAACTCGTTAAAATTAAAAGAAAATAGGCCTTATCGTCGTCTCTGAGATGGAGAGAAAAAAATTATAATATCGTATTCACTAAGCGTAGGAGATTAAATAATAACACATCCGTACCCTACGGATCTAGTTGATCACATTTTTTCTTTGATTTATTTGATTCACTATCAAACACTTAGAGAGGGGATGGAGGATTTGGATCGAGCGATACAACTATAATAGACCGAATCATCAGTCATTGTAATTTAATATGATGGATAAAATCAACGCGTCCATCCTCACGTACTCTTTGAAACAGGATTTGTTTCTGATGTCAGCCAAAGAGTTAAATAATTTGCCTATAAAATTTATTAAAGCATACGCCTGTAGATATATCAACCGCGCTTAGGATTTACTCCCTCCCTCTGTACTGGATGGATTGGAAGATTACAAATATTGTTTGGAACATTATAATAAAGGGATAACACAAATTGATGGACCCCCGTATATTAATAAAAAATGTCGACAATGTCTAACATCATCGTAGATGAAATAAAATAACTATGTGTTATATCTATGTTCGTGACTTTTTTTACAGTTTGGATAATGACTGTTCTTTGTTTTTCTTTGCAGTTTGGTATTGCTTCCACAATTCTGTCCAACCATGTCTAATATCATCGTAGACTTTCAGGGGTTTAAAGATGAGAACAATACTTTCATAGTTAAAGAATGTAGCGTTTTACTTATGTGCGGAAGTGTGGCACATCACTGGACATTTAAGGCCCCATAATCGTTTTCAAAATTACCACGTCATTTTCAAAGACAATGTGATTGACTCACACTTAATCATCACGGCCTACAGTGGTACGACTGTAATATGACCACCAATAAATTGAATACACTTTTAAAAATTGCTACTCTTGATGCTTCTATAATTTAGGTCAAGGGGGATGAGAAGAGAAAATGTATGATGGAAAGGCTTGATAAAAAACTTGTAATTGATTTGTTAGACTTGGGTTGTCCCTCTTTGAAAGATCTGAAAAATCATAAATACAAATAAATGTTTCGGGCATAAATCTAAGAGATTAAATTCAATCTGTACCCTTTCAAATGTAAACGTTCTCAGGGAATGGTTCGTTGGCTCCACTATAAATTTGCAAGTGTAATATTTAATTTTTGCTTTTAAAGCGACACTAGACGAGTACACATCGATGTCTGTGTTTGTACAACCTTTCACACTTATATTGGCAGGACCATATAATTGTGGAAAAACTACTTTTGTAGATAATTTTCTTTTAAATTTAAAACAGGTGTGCGGTGTGTAGAAATTTAATAGAATTATATGGTGTTTCAGCGAGAACAATTCTATTCCGTTGCGATTATCTCGTCACGTCACACTACACAAAGGTGTACCGGACAATTTTGATTTTAAAATCAAGGGTGCACCTCAACTCGTCGTGTTGGACGATTTAATGAACGAAGCCTATTCGAACAAAGTGAGTGAACTTTTTACCAAGGGCAGTCAACATAGAAACCTATCGGTTATTATAGTCACACAAAACCTTTTCCATTAGGCGAATAAATCTCGTGACATCCCCCCAAACGCTAAATACATTGTGATATTTAAAAACCCACGGGATTAAACACAGATAAACTATCTAACTAGGCAAGTTTATCCAGATAATCCATCCGAAATACAAAGAATCTATAGGAAAGCGACAGAATCACATCACAGATATTTATTCTTTGATCTGAGTCAGAACAAGGATGAACGCCTGTGCTTCAAAACGGACATATTTGACACTAATTACAAAGTGTTTGTTCTGTCTAGGCTACTAGATGAAACTAGTCAAGAAAAATAGACAGACATCTTCTGTCGGTATTGAAAACGGCCAATCCTAAATTGCGCAAAGTTAATCTCAAAGTCGCTGACCCAGAGGGTATAACAACACTTGGCGAATGTGCACTTAACACATTAAACCATTATATTAAAATGAGTAGAAGAGATACGCATAAATTAATAAAATATAAAAATTGTATGAAGAAATTGGCTACTAAGTGTGTTTCGTCAAAATGAAAAAGAAATATCGCCGTTCAATCGGGGGGATTCCTAAGCATCATTCTACCGGCTATCCTTTCCGCTCTTGTTGGAGCCTTAGTTAAATAATGTCACAACTTAAACAGATGATTCTCGCCCCACCCGAACTATTTAAAGTTAAAGGCGATGACAAGCCTTCCGATTTAGTATAGATGAAAAATATACTTAATAGGAAATCTATAAAAATAGACGATTATCAAAGATTGACTAGTTTTAGGAAGCTTCAACATCGACATTTAACAAACAGGAAGAGATCCAGACGACCTATAAAGATACCCATCGTGGGCCCCCAAGTATTAAGACGTAGACTAGTTCACCTTGCACGAGCTAGCACGACAAGACGAAAAGTAAAAAAAAAGTGACCTTCAGCTAGGAGACAACCGGTTTCACCACGATTCCTTTCAGACGAAGTCACGTATGAGATCCCTCCTGTTAGAGACTCACCAGAGAAGGAGGATGAGGAGTGGGTGGAGGGGAATAATATTTTTTTGCCTAGATAAGAATCTGATGAAATCGAATAAGGTTCCTCCGACCTACTCGTAGCCATAGCCGGGAAATATTTATTCCCATACGTACTAAGGAGAGTGTCTACAGACCCTGTATTTGGAATTAGGAAAGAGCGGGACAGTTTAAAAATTGGCAATCCTAGTTTTACCGTAGAGGATAATGATATCTACCTGGGTAACACATACTATAAGGGCACGCACAGGCTTTGAGAGTTGTTGACGAAAATAAACGTAAATAAAGATATAATTACAGAGAGTGATTTAAAAAAATATAAAGACATACTAATTACTACTAGCGCTCATCGTCAAAACTTTGATCCTGATGGAAAAATAATGTCCAGTAGATGTTTGAAATATAACACAATCATTTCGAAACTGTTTACGGCCAGACCTCGTTGGAACACGCTCAGATGACCACGCCGATAGGAAAATTCTATTACAATATCATTTCAGCCGTCGGCGTTTTCGTCCACCGCAATACTTCAAAAGGCTAGTCGAGTAGATAAAATAAAATAAAGTCACCCATATCTACACGATTCAATAAACTATATCATTTACGGTGGTGAAAAATATTTTTAAAATAGAATTTCCAGTTCAACTCTATGTGGGCATCGGAGACTTAATTACTGTCATTCGAAACAGACTACCCAACATAGAGTCGATTAATGCGGTTAATACCCATATGAAAAATTTAATGAGCGAGGTTATTAAGGGGGTCTTTTTGCGACCTAATCGTAAACTACCCGGCTCTTATGTAATCTAAACAAAGCCTGTCTTTGTGTACACAGACATCATAGGACTACAATTATTAGGTGAATCCTATGTGAGATGGATAAGAATCATACAATTCCCCTTTGTCACCGCACATCACGTGTTCTTTACTATATTCTATTTTCCCATCGAGAAATGTAATTTTGACTCCAAAAGTATAGGCTTATACACAAAGTTTAGCGAACGAGTGAATTTTCAATCGGGTCCCGTGCCCACCGTAGTGGTTCTACATTTTAGAGAAAAAACTAGAAAAATAGATACGAGAGGTAGTAATTTAACTTAGTCTTAGCAATGAAGGGAGAGAGAGAAAAACTCGCTCCCGTCTATCACGCCAGCTATAAAATGCAAAGGAGCCAAGGCCTCTGATCGTTCTTGGACAGACTATTTCGATTTGTCAAACCGTTATTTGTGAGGGGCGCAAAAGCGATGGGAACACAGGTGTTATAGACAGGTTCACACATACTGGCTAATATAGCCACATAGGAACCCTGCCAAAAAGTGAATGATATAGTTAAAAATCGTGTCACTCAGGTGATTGAGGGACGTGGCTTTAAAAGGGTTAAAAAGCGTAAACGACTTCATTTGAAGGTGGGCGCTAGAGCAAGAGGGAACAAGAGAGTTAAAAAATATATTTTCTAATAATTATGAAGTGTTCGAAAACAGAACTCGATCTTTTCGACGAAAATAAAGTGGTCAAACACAAGCCCATCACTTCCGTGGACAACGACGCTCAATTAGAGTTCTTCTGTCCCGGAGACGGAGAGTACTTTCGTATCCAACTCGTAAAATGGGACTGGACACCAGTTGCGGCCGACAATAAAATCGGGTGCTTCAGCAACTTGATATATACTTTATTTAATCAAATCACTATGTCTCTAAACGAAACACCTATTACAACCTCCATAGACAACTATTCGTACAGGGATTACTTAAAGACTTTAACTGATTACGGCCAAGACATCTCCGAGACCCACCTGGTGAATGGTATGTGGTTTTTGGATATCCCTGACACTAGTGGTGAACTCGCTGCATCCACAGAGAACAAAGGCTTCGCCACGAGATTAGACTTGTTAAAATATCCAGGCGGCTTGGTGGGACGTTTACACGCCAACATATTTAATATTTCACAATTGCTATTGAAAAATTTATCCATGCGCTTTACATTAATTCGCATCAAAAGGGAATTTTATCTGCTCACAGAAGCGGACAATTTAAATAACGACGTCTGGTTGCAAATTTTAGATGCCAACCTCTTTATCAAACACGTTGAAGTATCGCCCACTATTTCACTCGCTATAGAAAAAGCACTATTACGAAAGCCGGCCCAATAACACATCAATCGGGTGGACATCAAGTCTGTGTCCATACCCAAAGGATCCAATTCTGTGATCCTAGATAATGCTATCCAAGGGGTTATTCCTAAAATTATTTGATTCACTATGGTGTCTAACGATGCGATCGTGGGCAGTTTGAACACGAATTCGTTTCAACTTATTCATAGAAACCTGGATCGTTTCGTCCTATATGTAAACGGGATCCAAAAACATTTGCTCATTTTGATAAATTTTGACAAGGTTGGCACGTCCACCCTCACCTATGACACATTGTTTTCGGGATTGGGCATACACCACCAAAACAACGGACATTTAATCACGAGAGATATGTTCAATAAAGGTTACTTTATGCTGGCGTTCGACTCCCGGTGCAGGAGAGTACTCGCACACTAGCCTTCAGACAGAGGGGGAACGTGAGATTTTAGTTACAATTCAAGACAGACCTTGATAACGCCATAACCTGTTTGTTCTACTCTAATTACGAGGAGACTGTGTCGATAGATTCTAATCGGGAAGTGAAAATTAATTATTATCACCATGAATTCGCATCATATAGACACACTACTGCAGCGCAAAATTTCACTCTTCCCGCCTTATTTGTGGTTAATCTAGACCCTCACACTAAACACTGATCCCACTGGGTGGTTCTATATTTTTCCAAATTTGGGGAGTATTATGAAGATACGCGTTTAATCGGTCCGCGTTGGGCGTCAATTATGAAAATACACCATTTGTTTATGATATAATTGGTATTTATAGCCTCGTGATCAAGCGCCAATTAAAATGATTACCGTTTAATTAGCTGATATTTGCCCCGTGATTGAGCACTAATTAAAACGGTAAGGATTATAATCGTGATAGTGCCCTGTGATTGGACACTATCAATAACGATATTAAATAAACAAGACTTTTGATGTTGCACTCGGTTTATTAAGATGATTATACCTCCGGTACGAGGATATTATGTAAAATGATACAATTATCGTTGAACTACAGATTATTTTCTGTGTACTCTCTCTATTTAAGCTAGTGACACTGTCGTAATATTACACATTCTCTAGGTTTATGTCGCTGGCACTGTGTGTATTCATACGCACACACAGCTTATATATGAGCTACTCCTTGCCTCTTGGACCTCTCGTAACCAGCGTCAAAACCAACTAATAAAAAGCGTCCTGTAGACAGGTGTCGTGAAGGCTAGCTTCCTATTGGGTAGAGGGAGCTAGCGTCACTTTTTTTTTGTAAACACTACGGAATTTTAATTTTGAAAGAAAAACATAAGTTTTAATTGTGCAATCCTTTGACATTATTTCTGAAAAAAGCCTTGATTCTCCATGGATGAAGTATTGAATAGGATATTTTACATACAATACTTTAAAGAAAAATGCACTTCATCCATGACTTTTTAAATATATGAGAGGGGTCCAAATCAATATCATTACAGTATTTTGATACTTATGCCAGACGACCGAGCCTAGCGATGACTATACTCATTAATAAACACTCGAGACGATGGATGTACGATAGAAAAGGCCTCCAAGCCATAGCGTCCGGTGTGTGCGGCCACTATTGTTGTCTGTTTGCCGTTGCCAGGGCCACCGGCAGGAAACCGAGGAAAGTCACAGGCCTGTTCTCCGTTACCGACTTGTGCAAGAACGACCAACTGGCCATCACATTGTTCAAACGTCACTTGGGCAGCTGTCCAAGATGTACGACCAGGGGTGTCCCGACGTGTGTTCCAGTATTAGATATAAAAGATATACTCGAATTTTATTTAATAATTTGTAATCAATTATTGGACAGATGATCATGTCAGCCATTTTTTATTTTTCCTATCGTCAACTCAAAAAAGGAGTGGGTGGTCACCGAGCTAGCGATAGTTTTCATCGACGAGAAACAATAATCTTGCTATCAATTCAATAAAACCACAGGACTGTGCTACCCCAAATTGGTTACAATTCTAAAGAAAAATTTAGATAAAGCTGTCGTACCTTACGCATATAATAATAAACAAAAAGGTAATTTACTGTCTCGTCTCACAGGATGGACATTCATCCCTCTACGTGAGGACTATAAATGCCCCTTTGTAGATTTGATCAACTCCAATTGTTGGGGATGTATCGCTCCCTGTCACGACATCACCCCGTGCGCGTTAAAAAATACAAACGCCCTGGCACGATTCGTCAGATTTCACAGCGTCGATAAATTGTATAAATTTTGTACAATCGGTCAAGACGATGACGACGACGACTATACTAACTTAAATTTTGATGACTTGATTACAGGTCATCAGTCCAGACGCAGACAGTGATAGAGAAGGTGACGTGCAGCTGTAATATGGTTAAGACCATCTCCCGTCCGTCACCAAAGATCGACCCGAGGATTCACAACCGTCGTTGGCGATCAAGACTTTTTACCTAAACGAAAAACAGAACAAACACGTAGCGGTAGGCCTCTTTCCTAACAGCAAATTTTACGCTCACGGGATGTTTTCGTAAAATTCTAAGCTCACCGTTCCCCAATGAAACTTTTGCGTTAAAGAATGCTGTTTTGGTCCAATTGTGTGGAGAACTGTGTAAACTTGAAGTCGAACATGGACTACCTTAACATAGTTGTGAAAAAACTTTTCGACGTGTGGAAATTTAGCCTGAGTGAAAAAAACATTCAGATATACTTGTTTACGGACGAATTAAAAACTCTGTACGGCCTTGAAAAATTTATCGCACGCCATGTAAACTATCCCAACCATCCTAATGTATCAGTATTCATAGACAATGTCCTGATCTCCAAATCATTTGTCGACCCCTCCGATCCCATATTTTGACTATTTATCGTTGTTGATAATTTTTGTATTTTTATGCATTTCGAAAATAAATTGTGAAAAATGTGTATTTTTTTGAATAGTTATAATAAAATGTGATAAAAGTGTATTTATCTTTCATTTCTCGTAATGTTTCCCCCCTATTTAAACGATATATTTGTAGTAAGAGTCATATAACTTTTAAAAAAATATAGGTTTACCCCTTTATAGAGTACATCTAAATATAACGTCATTAATAAACATGACAACCAGAGTATTGACGAATACGTTGTTTCGTGCGTCTCCTATTTATTCGAGTTATTTAACTTACTTTTTGAATTAAGTCTTATAACACTTTGAAATCTACCTATATATGACGTCATGAATAAACGTCATAATCTTGAGACGTCACTGTCATACGCCACATATTCTACGTAAATACCTATAAGATAGTCACCCCTCCCATATTTGCACTTCCGGAACATACCCTGGCTATCACTACTCATCTGAGTGTAAAAATAGCTACATACATTTCCAATTCCTTTTGTTTCCTACATTAAATATGTTTTTGGAAAATGAAGGACGTTTCTGGGAATGAACCGAGTATGCGGAGGGTCCAAGAAAATTATTTATAGAAAACGGGAATTTAACAATTTGTGTGTGTTTTCTTAAAAACGACAGGGGGCCACATGCCCCGGAGCCCCTACCTTGAATCCGCCATTTGGGTGAATACTAGAAGAACCACAACACAGGCGCAAAGTTAGAATATTAATAAATAAATGTCCAATAGAGTAAAGATTGACAAGACTTAGAAAAAGTATAACTATATCAGCCTATATAAAATTATTTAGAGAAACAGGTCACAAGTTTCGAACTTTGTTGTGATTTTCAAACCTTTTATTAACACATTTATTTAACTAAATGAATCTTAAATTGATACATCTCATATATTCAATCAAATTTAATGAACGATATCAAAATGCCACATTGCCTTTTATGTGTGTAAGAGAAAAAGAAATATCCTAAAGCTTCCTGCTCTTATATTCAATAGTATGCAGACGACCGCTCAGAAGTTTCCACCAAAAATGTCAATCCAGTTATATTTTAGGGATCAATGGGTTATCTTCATGCTGACTATCTCGTTTACCCGAAACAGGAGATCTTCAGTTATGCCCAGAGCCACACAAACCTTTCGGGAAGGCTCGTTGATATCCGGAAATTCCCGGCACGATGTCCACACAATATAAGGTTATCTAACTAGAGTGATATAAAAATAGAAGCGCTTGGTGGAATTGCAAACGACCAATTCAAATTAAAATGTCATGTGGTATGATCATTGATCTCTATAAAAAAAATTGGATGGACATCAAAGACTAAAATAATTTTTGAGTTGTCATCTGCACAAAATTATGTAAGAGAAAAATAAACTTTCAGGCAATGAGGAATTTTGACGTCGTTCGCTGATTGCATGACTATATGAGATATATCAATATATGTAATAGTTAAATGAAATAAATGGGATAATAAAAGGTTTGAACATCAAAACTAGGTTCTGAACTGATGACTTGTTTCTTTAAATAAGTTGATGTAGGCTAATTATATTCCATGATTTTGGAAGGCCATACATATTTTGTACCATAAACCTACCGTAATGTAGTATTTTGGTAGTGTAAAAGACCTTCTAGAAGGAACGTTCTAATACCGTTCTAGAAGGCCGTTTATCCTACCAAAATACTAATATATAGTTGAATTCTGGCATGAAATAAGATCTTCCAGAACGGGCTTCCTACCTAAATCAGGTTATAGTAACACTTACTACAAGCCTATAACTAGAATGATCGTTTTAACGTAAGACCTATACACAAAGTTTGTTATTCAAACAATTAATGTAATCAAGTTGTTAGCTAACTTATTTCGTTATAGTTCTTAATATTTAATTATAATATGTTTATTTATATTTTATTCCTGTGTAAAGGTGTGTTCATGTCCACCCAGTATTATTATAGATATCACTGGGTACTGTTTAGACATGGTGTATATGCGGGAGGTCATTATGAGTACCCCAGTGATCTCTATATTATAGTGGATGGACATAAACACACGCATTGCCAAGGACCAAAGTGTGACGCTCAAGTTTATCGTCTGCTTCAATGTGGGGGGAAAGATTTAACGACTTATTTCAAAGTTCTTATGAGAAAACATGTCTCTGATGAATAAAAGTGTTATTGTTTGAAGATAATGAAATATTATACCACACTTTTCTGAAGAAACTTTTACATTAAAGGATATACAATGTAACGATTTGATTAATTGACGATTTAATTATTTAATTGCCCCGCGATTGGGCGACAATTGTAACGTTATCGACGATTTTGATAAAGTAATTTCCCGCGATGGGGAGCCTAATCTGATTAAGTTGAATGTTTGTTGATATAACTGGTTTTTATAGCTCCGTGATCGAGCGCCAATTATTTTATTTCGGTCGCGCGTTATACGCCTATTATAATGCTATTGTAATGTTTGATGTATAATTGGTTTTTTATAGCTCCGTGATCGAGCGCCAATTATTATATTACGGTATTATTCACATATAATTGCCCCGATATTGGGCGACAATTCTGATGATATGGAATAATATTAGATATATTTGGTATTTATAGCTCCGTGTTCGAGCGCCAATTATTATGATATGGAATGTTGATGATATAAATACAACTGTTTATGTTGTACACGCTTTATTATTTCTTTCTTTACACTTTGTTTAAATTAAACTCTGTATTGACTGTGATCACTTTTACTTTATCGTTGATACACATTTTCTATATCTACTGTATGTTTACT